>JAPDSC010083586.1:354526-413221 GCA_026290005.1 Latrodectus geometricus | reverse complement strand
ATATATATATATATATATATATATATATATATATATATATATATATACAATGGCTTTCTTGTGAAAATTATTAAAATTAGTTTTTAAACTAGAATAAGTATAAAAAATGTGTATTGTGCTTACTAACATATTTGTTATCAAACTTAAGAAATATTTGTTTAACACATACAAGTAGCAGTAAGTTTTGAAGTTTAAAAACTTTAAGTAGAAAATATGGGGAGATGAAGGGTGAAATGATGAATAAAGTATTTTACATAATTGAAATAAAAAGTAAAAACTTTTAATAACCAAAAATAAAATAAATGGAAGGAAAATTTACCTTATTGATAAGTAAAAATATTTCTTTAGAGAACTGTAATAAATATGGAAATATTGCAATTTTTTTAAAATGAGATAAAAGAAAAATTCGTTTGGAATTTATACTGTAATCAAATGGTTAAAATGATTAAATAAACAAATGTTTTGTAATTCCTTTAATGAAAAAATAGTAACCTAAGCAAATTTAAAACGGTCTAATTAAAATTTTATTATTTATCTTAAAATGTATTCATTTAATTGAAAAATTACAAATTCATACAAATAGTAAATAAGTTTTACGTGCGTATAACGCATTTAATCAATTTTATTTAATATAAAAATTTAAGATAACATTAATTTATTTTTCAGCTGTATTTTGAATTAACTATAAGGAGTAAAATAAATTATAACTTAGATTTTTTGACTCATGACATTTTTTTATAAAGTTTCATTATGAGGTTATGCAGCTTAAAGTTTTGTATTTGATTATGCATTTAAATTAAAGCTAAAGATTACATATACTGATAAATACATGCATTGATAAAATATCTCGTTTAAACGAAATATATTTAATTTATTTTTCTATATCATAAAAGTGCATAGTTTCAAAATTTGGTTTTCTTCATTCCATGTACCTGACTAAATATTTCATTTTGTAATTGATTATGTGTATAAAATGAGTATAATAGTGGTTAAAAACTAAAACTTATTTTCCTATAAAGACAAGCTTTCACTGTAATCAATAAACTGTAATTAATAAAAATTCCTTATTAACTGACTAAAAGAATTTGAAAAACATAAGGAAATCATTTTACTTTTAAGCTTTGTCTTTTAAAGAAACAGAAATGCTCTTTTGTGAATTCCAATAATTTCAAAATAAAAATTAACTTCCTGCACCTTGAACTCAATTTTCAAATTTTTTTTAAAGATAATTTAATGTAAAAACTATGTAGACGACATTTGAATCTCAAATTTTTAACTTCGCTCACTCACAGAATAGTGTCTAATAATTTATGGCGATAAAATGTAATCGCTAATGTTGGAGGAACTGATTTCTAGCATGAGACCTTTTAATGAGGGGCGTACAAGCACCATTAGTAGAAGACGAGTCAAAACTTGACGCTTTCTTGTAACACCCCTTCGCAGGTATGGTTGGAGTTTCACCACAGCCTCCTATCTTCATTAGGAACGCCATTTTAGGGCGGGTCAGCGTACATGTAGATTGGAGTCGTCTACTCAAGTTTGATAAATTGAATTTAAGAACATGTTGGGTAATTGCAAAAATATTTACAGAGTTGATCTATAACTCTTTACAATGAACTTATTTAAAAATAAAAGTTGTCATACACAAGGATTGTTAAAATGAATTTATAGCATGAAATATTTTGAGTATAAAAATTTAAAATTAAAGGCTGGTGCGGTCTACTAATTTTCAAATAATGAATACTTTAATTACGTTTGTGATATTTATTATTTATGAAAAGAAATGTATCATTTGTAGTTAAAAATATAATGAGTCAATAATAGTTCTGTTCCCTAACACATTTTTTTCATAGTAAATGCTAAATAATTGCTTTCAAATCATTGTTATGAAATGCAATCTCAAGTGATAATTGTTTTGAGAGAATAATAGATATTTTCCAGTTTGAAATGATTAAGAAATCATTATTAATAGAAACGATCTATAGACTATTTTCCGAACAAACTTTATGCTGAGTTAAAATTTGAAACATTTCAGATTTTTTTTAGAACTTCATTAATTTTTTTAAAAAAACTTTCTTTGCAATATGAAGCCTTTTTGAAGTTTTTTCCAAAAAAAGAATGTGAAGTTAGTTTTGAGAAAGAAATGTGACTTTAAAATAACATGATTAATTTCATACTTGTGAAGAAACTATTTATAAATGTAAATAAATAAACACACATACATATAGAATCTAATAACAGACAAAATTGATATTATTTTTGATAACCATAAACTTTGTTAACTTAGCGTTTGACTTATATTAGATGCTGTTTGTTTCAAAAGATTGATACAATGTTTTGATATTTTGGTGAATTAGGTTTCATAGAAAAATATTCTTCTTAAATTAATACCATTAATAAAATTTATTTTTGGTGCACTTGTTCTAAAAAGTAAGATAAAAGTACTAAATAGTTCCTGTATTTGAAATTATGTAGGAATAAATAAAAAACGATATTATTATTCAAATTCTGACTGTTTAAATGAAATAAATTGTTACTAATAATGAAATAAATTTTAATAATGAAATAAATTTTAACTTAAGAAATTATGTTTGCTTACGCATCTTATTTAAAAAAACGCACAATGTGTTTTTTACAGTATCAAAAATGTTTACTTAAAATAATGTTTTAAACTGTTCAAGTCTTTGACTTATTGTTTGATTAACCAAATGATAGGCAAGTTTGATGCCTAAAATACAAGTTTATCCCAAATAAGTTCTTATCTTAGTTTGGTGTTAACTCTAATTACTTCGATCAGAAATTTTACGTCACATATAAAAATGACTTCATAATCTATTGTATTGTTGTAATTTTGTACATTGAACAATATTTTATTCCATGTATAATATGGACAGAACTCAAAAAAAGCCTTATTTTCTCATTTTAATTTATCTTATCATGCATCAATATGCTTTTTTAAGATTTTTCAAAGATTTGACATTAGCTTAAAGTAATACATTAGCTTAAAAAAGGATAATTTAATAAAATATCAGTGATAATTACAATGATTTTATTTTAATTACCAATATGGCGCCATTTTCTACTTTTATGTTTCTTACAAATAAATTACACTTATTATTTCTTAATATTATGTAACATGGATTCATGTTTTATATAATAGTTTTCATAGATTTAAATATCTTGTATGATGTAAATTTTCCATTTATGATTCTGATTGATAATTTTGGATGCATTATTAACAAGGTTTAATAAAATGTTTGATAGATGAATAAATTTTCATAGTAAATTGATAATACCCATAGTTTTTATTTTATTTCCCACAAGCTTAGATGAATTTTCTTTTTTTTTGATTGTAACCGTCATGGACTATTTTAGCATACCAAATAGTTTCGTTTACATTTCCTACGCATACAGATTTCAGACTGATTATAGAGATACATACAAAAATTAGTTGCACATCTGTTTCTATGTTCTTAACAATCATAGCAGTATTTAATATGTTTGGTCAAATACTTTATTTTATAATTTTTATACCATTTGATAGAGTTTGTGTAGCTTATTTTGAAATTGTAGTACATTATATGATATTTTTACTATTAGTTTTCTGTGCTTTCTCCTTGTTCAGCTTGATTGTCTGCTTAACCAAATTTTAATGATTTCAAACTGATATTTTATAATTTAATAGAAATTCCCTTCGATGATTTGAAGCACATTCTTTCAAATTTGAAAACTTTTTTTATAGTAATTTTACAAAATATTTGCTGACGACCTTTATTATGATTTGAAATTTTTAAAAAATTATCCTATAAAGAAAATATGTATCCGCAAATCAAAATGAAAAATTCCTAAAATTATTTAACAAACAATGCGACATAAAGCTCTACATCTATTAATGCAGTATACTTAATAGATTTAACTTTACCATTTTGTAGAAAAACAGTAAATTATATAAAAAGAGTAAAGAATATAAAACTCCATGTGTTATCATTAATTTATATATTACTACCTAAGAGCATATGGCAATTTTTTATGAATATATGTCAGTTATTTTAGAAGATGCGTAAATCAATCACATTTTATCCTCGTTTTAATTAATTTAAAAATCTTTATTTTGAAAACCATTAAACTATATATTTATTTAAATAATAGTAAAATTTTGCTTATTATTATGCTTTAAAAGGAGTTTTGCTAATTTTAAAAGATTAACAATATATATCAAAGACTGAAATAGCGTTAATAAAGCATTAACTAACTGATAATAAAGTATTTTTTCAGTGTTAATGGAATTAATTGGTACTCTTAACAGATTAATGTGAAATATATATCCGTGAATTGAAGATAATTTAAAAGTAATCAAATTTTTATGCAGTTTCTGCTTGCATTTTATTTCGCAAAATGATTTGTCATAGGTAATTTTTTTGAAAAACTACCAAATACATGTTTTCTAATGTAAACATTTGTTGATTATGATATAGAGGCGATAAGTTTGATTTATATTTTGTTTAATTTAGTTTTACCGATAGAAAATATAAAATTATCATTTTGACAAGGACTTTATTAAGTTGTGATAAGTTAATATACATATTTTAATGTAAGCAACAGTTAAACTTAGTTGATGATAACAATTTATTCAGAAATTGCGATCTATTTATGAAACATCATATTCATTCAAGACTTACTTTCATTATTCATAAGCAATATAATGTATCCAATCGTGATAAAAGTAATAAATTCCTCTACTATTTTGTCTAAAAATGTTTTCTTTAGGTTTGATTTTCCTATATTTACATTATTTTAAAGTCTTAAGCTAAATCGTTTGCTCTTTTTTCTTAGCACTGCATGGACATCCTTTTTCATGCATTTTCTTTCTGTATTTGTCTAAATCCGATTCCCCCGTTGGAATATTTTGCAAATATTTTTTCAGGATGGCAGTTAGATGGATGGTCACTATATCTAGAATATTTTCCTTTTCCTCCAACATGCAAATGATGATTTTTTCTGCTCATGGATACATATTTTTTTAGAAAATGGACAAAATGCTCTCCGATTCCCAGTAGTGGGACCACTGAGACACACAACAAACGTCAGTAACATAGTATTACGACAAAGCCTATTTGGTATCCAAAACGCATTGTTTTTCCAGAAAACTTTTCCTTTTTCTATGTTAAAGAAACAGTGGTGCAACGATATTTAGTTTGCATTATGGGTCTAAAAATATATTTAATATATATATATTTTCATAAACTAATGGAAGAAAATTTAAAATAAAAAACAATTAAAAGGTTTTCATTTTTAAAAAAGTTATTCAAATGCTTTAATACAGTTTTAATAAGCAGCTATTTTTTTATCAATATTAAATATTTATTTTTAAAAAGATTTAAATGTATTGACCAATTATCATCATTTAATTATTTTGTTTTGCTTCTTGGTTTTAAATCATAATAATCGCAAAATGTAGTTCTTTTTTAAGGAACATTATAAAAACAAATAATTCTGAATAGAAGTGTTTTACTTATATAACATAGGTTCCTTTTTTATATGTTTTGAGGATGATAGAAGATATTTCTGTAAGTAAAATTATTAAATAAGTTTCCATTCATGCTTTTATTAGTTTTATGAGGGTATTTATAAACATATATTTTTATTGATTCATTTTAAGAATAGCAAACTTCGGCTTATGAACATATTATAGTTTCACATGTATACCATTATAAAATTACAATAGGCTAAAATGTTTACATTCAATTAGTGTATTAATAAATATATCATTTCTGACTCATAAAATTTAGCAATCTTAGGGTTTGTTATATACATGTGTTGTTTGTATTGTTATTAGATATATCATATCTTATTTAGAACTAATTGCACTAAAAATGCAAATTAGCTACTTTACATAGTTCCCTCGTATTTGAATTGTTGGGAATATAGACAAATCTGAATGACTTTTTTCTACTTTTTCTGGAAACATTAGAATAGATAGTTTTAGGATATCGCATTATGTAAATAAGATTTATTAATATATTTTTAGATATTACTGTTTATTATAACTAGGTTTTATAATACTGCCATTAGAAAAGTGTATAATCCACAAAAATAAAAATAAAATATTCCGTTTTAAGAATTAATGAGTCCTTGTCTTTCATTTGTTAGCATTAAGTGAAATAAACTATAGCTATACCGATTTTAATTTGCTTTTCTTTTCTTGATTTCTTAAAGAAATCTTCTTTGAAATCATTTAAGAGGAATATTTGGAACTTTTTAATGAAATTCAATTTAAAAAGTAATAAAAATTTTACCATGATTAAAGCTTCCTTAAAATTAAATTAACTCGTGCTTTTTAATATTATTTTATAATTGTAACGAAATAGAAAGGATGACTGTCTATATTTAAAATTAATACATGTAATTAATTTAAAAAATTCAAAAACTTCTTTAAAGTTGTAATGAAAAGACTTCATAATGAAAAAAAAAATTATTTTATAAATGAGTTTATTAATAACTTTTATTTCCTTAAATCTATTATTTAAGTATTTTATTATTATTAATTAATCAACCACTTAAAACCTACTTCTTCATATACGTATATAAATCATTTATTACATATTGAGTTACTTACTGCATGATGAATAAATAATATTATTTGTGAAGTCGTTTTTTCCAATATGGTTGATTCAGTATGTTTACAAGTAGTTTTTGGGAAACCAGAGTTCATTACAATCTCATGCTATTGATCAAGTAATTATCAGAACAGTGCATAACACATTATCTGTAAAGAAAACCAGTTTTCTGATGTTAAAAGTGCCCACGTTTTAAGTGTGCTATCTTGTAACTATTTATCGGTGAAACGAGTTTTATAAATCGATAAAATCGACTGGTATAACGACTAGTGTGTCAAAATACGACACGCTGCTTAGCTTGTATTCAAAAGAAATTCTTCTGAAGCAAATAATATTATTTATATTTTATTGCACTAATTGCTATTTATATAAAACTTTTTTTTATATTATTTGATTATAAGATTCAATGCATTATATAAATATATGTAAAGTAAATGATGATAACTAAATTAATTAAAATACAATGTAATTTTTTAGAAACGTTTAATATAATAAAAGAAAAATAAAGGAATTTGAATTGGTGAAATCGGAAAAGATTTTTAAGAAATTATAAAAATCTTTGTAATGTGAACATAATAAATCTTATTTAGAAAAGAAAGGAAAATAATTAAAGTAATAGAAATAAAATAGATAAACATTAAAATTGCAAAGAGAATTGGGAAGAATGAAAACAAAAATACTTAACGATAGAAATAATAACTTCATTCCTTGACCCCTATTGTTTCTCATCAGGATCAACAAGGATCAAGGGGAAGACCACGTTACGAACTCATTTGTATCTAAATTCTAAAAATAAATAATGCACACACACACACATTCCCATATATATATATAATTTAAATTTCATGACAATTCAATATTAAAAAATTCTGAAATTTGTAAAAGTAATAATAAGACAAAGGTCATCCATTTTTTATTTTAAAATGTGTAATATTTAGCTTTGATTACTATAAGAGCTTAAATTATTTCGTAATAAAATATTGGTTTAGGAAAAGCTTCAAACAGCGCATTTAAAATGATCAGAAAAAATTCTAAAATTTAAAAATTATTTGAAGTTAATATCACAAATCTATTAATTCTGTGCAATAAAATGCAAGACATTTTTCTTACATTCATTATGAAATTTTTGTAAGCTTCATATAATATTTAATGTAACCTAGTTGATAAAAACTGTTTGAAAAGCCTTCAAAATATTTAATGTTACTTTTTTTAAAATTCATTATAAATTTTCTTTTAAGTTATTACTTACATTTTTATTAATACACTATTATAATTATATTATATGAAGTACTTTTTATTAAAGTTACTGTAAAGGAAATTATAAATTACGAAATTTTCTAGTTTATTTTTCCCACAATTACGTGGTGTTATGTTTCATGCAAAGTTAATTTGAAGCTTCATATAGGTGATTGTCACAAAGATACTTTAAAATTTTTTATTTAATTTGAATTTTTAATTACTAATTAATCGAATTTTGTATAAATAATGGATAGCAAATTAATATTTCCCCACACACACCACATATATTCACATGTAAGTGTATATTCACATAGTGCTAAATTTATGAAAAAAAAATTAATAGCTTTTTTATCTTATAAAATATTGAACTGTAAAATAGTCTTTTATCTGAAATTTAATGAGCGTGTATATATATATATATATATATATATCTTGAAAAAAAAGGTTCTAAATTCTCGCAAGTAAAATATATAATTACATCATCAATTAGGCTTCCTTAAAAATCATCTAAAACTATAAAATATTTTCAATAATTATTTCGTGTTTTGATTTTATATAGAAACAAATTTTTTACATATAAAATTCAGATAAAGCAAAATCTATGATTTCTAGAAATTTTAACTCATTTATATATTAAGACAAGTTTGAAATTTTATTTTATATATACATAAGAGATCGACTGTATTTCGCGAATTTTCAATTAAATAAATATGATGCATACATACATATAGACCATTTCCTTGAGTTTATAAATTCTTAGAGTAAGGTCTGTTAAAAACTTTAAGATAAACACTTAACTTCGAAGACGGTAAGTTGGTGGCCCTGTAGTTAAGTGTTTATCTGAAAGAAATTTAAGCAGTTCAACTGAATTCATTCATAAAAGAATTTTGAAGTTTGACTCTTGTAGAGACGAAACGAATCTATTGAAAACATATCCTAATATTTCACAATATAATACTTGCTAATCCAACATTTATTTACATATACAATCATTGAATTGCATATTTTGATTAAAAAATCATTAGTTATTCACCAAACCAATTAAATATTTTCATTATGTAACGTCTACGAAAGCTTTACGAGGTACATATAGTTTCTTTATAATTTTCATGTGTCTATTATTGTTATAAAGTATTAGATTAAAAACAAATTAAAGTCTGATTAGAATTTAAAGTTAAATTAATTAAAAATATTGAAATAATTCTCGCAAATTCAATTAAAATTTTGACCCTAAAAATTAGAAAATAAAAATTTACTTGGTGATTGTGAGTATATTCTTATTTGTTTACTTTAATGCTGATGCTTGAAATTTATTTTAATCAAGAAACTTTGCATCATGTCACGTTTGGGGAAATCAGAAATGCTTAGGTGTTGTTAAATTAAAAAAAGGACACATAATAAACAATAATTTAAGTTTCACTAATATTTTAAATTTGAATTGTATTACGATAAAAATGAGTATGTTTCATGAGTTAAATGATTAATTATTATATTTCATTGATTATTATGATATTTCATGAATATTTATTATATTTCATGACATAATTGATTGAAATAGTTAAAAATTCAGTACTGCTAGAGTTTACCATTTTGTTATAAGGCGTTTCTTAAGAAATAAAACTTAACAAAATAAATCTAAATCATATATGCTTTAAGAAAAACGCATTCATTTTATTTCTAAAATAAATAACTATATTTTTGTTAACTGAATGACGAAGTCATTAAATTTGAATTTTTTTATTATTAAATAAGATATTTAAGTAAAAGAATAGGTTGATATGCAATTATATATGTTTGTTTGTATACATATGTTTTATGTGTGTGCCGTGGATCACACTATAAAAATTATTAAAAACAAATAATTTCTAGAACTCAAAATATACAAAAATTAAGATGAATAAGTCAGTTACTTGTATTTTTTTTTCAAGTTTTCTAAGCGAATAATCAAAAATAAAGCTGTATTTGAAAGTAGAAAATCTTTTGAGGCTACCTTACTTTTATAGTTGGAGTTTAAAGCAAAGGCTATAATAATTTAACATTTTGTTGAAATTAATAAAATGAAGGAGTTGAAAGTAAAATGGAGTGCGTTTAAATCTCGAAATTTACATTTGAATAAGAATTGAGAAATTTTTCTATTCCAATTTAGTTTCTATCAAAATAGTTTAAATTACACCGTGTTTCCTTAAAATGCGTATCTATTTGTTTTATCTATTAACTAGAATCACAGAGAAAAATTATGGCCCTGGAACGAACATTGAACTTAGACACACTTCGATGAAACTGTGAACATCCAAGATTTTGGATGTCAGCCAAAAAAATCCAAAATGGTTTCCAATAAATTTAATTACATTATCCAAGTTTGCTATACATTTAAGTTAAATGTATATTAGTTAATGAAGGTGCACTTAATGTAAGCTTCCTATATATGTATATATTCTGCATTGTACATTTTAAGAAAATATTATGAAATTTTGTAGTAATATTAAAAGCGATAACCAAAAACTATGTTTAATTTTATATATAAAAATATTTTAGTCAGAATCAAAACATTTTATTGGGAATTAAACGTTAAATTGATAAAGACGCAAATTAAAACTTTTACATGTGTCTATATAATTTCAATTTAATATTCATATTTTTAACGGTCCCTTTTATTTTGGATATTTAACCTATACTAACATTTGTATGCACTAGAAATAGGAGTTTTTTGAATAATTACAGAGCAGGCATTGTATTTTGAACGAAAATAAATTGATGCTTTATATATAAACCACACCCATATGTTACATTAAACTATTTAGAAAAGAATAACTGAAAGACTTTTTATACATTTAGTAAATCCTTTTTATTAATAGCAAGAATAACAATTTTATTACTTTTTGAATAAATAGAAAGTAATATAAGTATATGCGACTTCGTAACTTCATAGAAATTGATTTACATAGCTACATAGTAATACAAATTTTTTAATTTGTAGTGAAATTGAGTAAAAACTTATAAATAATTTAGTGTATTTACTTATTGAATCCAATTTTGTTTCAAATTATTATTGCATGTTTTTAATAGATTCTTTTGTTACGTGATATAAAAGATATTTTTTATATTTTTTTGTGGGTTAACATTTCTCCTTTGCGTGACTTAAGTTTGAGCGTTTTTCTCATTAAATAAGAATGAAATTATAAAATCTAGATTATTCGCATAGATAATTATGTAAATCATATAAATGTTTAGAACATTTGAATAAATTTTAGGAATTTATGTATTTAAAATTTGTTTTAATTTGATACATTTTGTTTAATGGAAATGTATTATAATTTTATTATTATATAAAATTTTGTTATGTAGAGAAAAATATTTTCCATAGAAACGAAAATCATGTAGGGTAAACCTGAATATCGCATTGTGATGATACTTTTATTCTAGCAATATAAGCTGCAAAACAAGAATTCATGACAAAAATTGTTTAATTTGTTTTAATTGTATCCTATTTATTCAGAATCGTATAAAATCTAAAGTAATTTTTATATATGTCTGAAAAAATATGCATCACGAGGCACACAATTAAAATACTCTTAATATTCATGTTGACAAATCCACGTAAACTAGCGACAAATACATTGGTTTACTTCATTCATACAAAATTGATAAAGAAGTTTAATACGTAAGATGTTTTTCTTTAAAAAATATAGTTCTTGATTTAACTACTTATTTACAATTATTTAGAGACACTGAAAAAGATCAGGCAGGTTATTTTTTTTAAGAGTATATCCAATAAATTATTTACATAATTCCAGATTTTATTCTACAATTTTTAAAATTAATAAAAATTATTAACAGACTCAATTTTTAATCATTTTACCAATAAAATTTAAGACACATGACCAAGAATTTTGTAGAATATTATTTATTGGTGTCTATATCTAAGAAAGTTCTTAAAAAGACTAATAGAACGTTAAAAGACGATTAGAGTCTTAAAGAGACATAAGTAGATTATTATGAAGCTTAAAATATTGCATTTAGGTAATCGTGTACTTTAGATATTTTTTTCTTTATTCAATGAACTTTAAGCAAACAAACTTTTCTGTGGCTGATTATTAAAATTGCACCATGAAAATTTTTCTAACGCTTATTATATTATTCGCATAAATGATTTTACAGATAATCACTAAGAAATATTCATTTAAATGCTTCCCAAGCCATGTGCATTAAAGTTGAATTAACACCCATAGGATGATATTTTATAAGTTTTAGACTAAAAATATTAAAGCTTAGTTAAAACGTAATTCATAATATTCAATTTTGAATCAAAGTATGCAAATTATTTCACTTTTTAAATTTAATATCCATAAAATGTAATGTGTATAGACTTAAGTTTTTAGATTTTACAAAACAAATCTAATCACGCAGTAATTGTTTTGGGCTAATCTTTACTCTCAAACATATTTGTCATAATCACGTTCTAAAGAATGTAGCTAAATCAGAACGGAGCAAGACAGTTCTGATGAATTTATTAAGCTAAAAAATATTTGGTCATCTTTAACTTAGACAACTAAAAAAGTCATATTTACTTACAAAATATTTTATAGAATGATAAAAGACATTTGCACAGTTTTGACGAGAAAACTGGAATTGACGAGAAAAATGAACTTGCTAAATATATTATTGAGATTGTCTATAACACACGAACTTGCAGTATGGTAGTTAAAGAATATACTGACCATTTAATATACAGTTTTAATTAAGCCTTGATGAATACGCAAAATATTAGATAAATGTACTGTAAAAGTTTGAGACTACTGAGTAAAGATTGTAAATAGGAGGAAAGTAAGACGATTAGTGAACGCCTTAATGTTTTCATACTTCTTCTTGTCCAATAAAAATTCTGAAAATAAGACTGTCTCAAAAGACTGTCAAGGAAACATGTATCCTATGCTTATACTGAATTATTTATGCAGCAAAACATATTTAGACAAGATTTAAATTTTTCCCTATTTTTGGTACTACACACACACTTGTTTGTTATAATCATGTTACAAACTAATATTTATAAAATTGCACCAGTATTCTTCTTAACAATGAAAATTATTATAACCGTAGAAACGGAGTGAGTCAGTAATGACAAATGTATACATTACATTTTCTTCACAGATTAGGGGAGAGGTTGTCTGGGAAGGAAAAATGTCACTATAATGGATTTGATAACCAACCTAGTAAAAGACCATCGTGCTGAAAGTGCTTATGGACATTGAAAGCTCAGTAATGTCTGTTAGTGTGATATAGTGGGAAAAGAAGGGTGCGAAAATTATGTCAACCTCATCACTTGATTACTTTTTAAAATTACAAAGTACTGTGTTCAGCAGTTTAATTCAACAAGCAATTGTAAACGTTTTAGAATATTTAAGTAACTTAAAACTCATGACTTATTTATTGATAGTTAAAGTTGAATTAAATATCTGATAGAATTGTGTTATGCAGTTGTGTAGCTTATATATGGGCCATAGATCTATATTCTGAGTGTTCTTGGGCATTTAATTAGAATTAATTTAATACTTCATAAAGCTTTTGTTTTTAGATAAAGTAAAAAAACTAATGTTTCTATTACAATATCTGAATTGAGATAAATGCTTATAAAATATTAATATAATCAAATTAGAACAAAAATGAACATTAAAAAGGATTCTGCCACAGAAAGCTCTTGTTTCCTTATGAGAATCAGTATTCCTTTTCTTAGAACACATTATTGAATTGAAATATTTTTAATGAATGCCTTTAAATAATTCTGCAGATTGCCTGCATAATGAGCTCTTTTCTATGACAATGTAGATATCTACATATAATTATCCACTAAATTAATATTACTACAATAGATACGTATACTTATTTATGCTAAGAATGACTAATTATATTTTATAATGAATGTGATAAGTAAAGCAAAAAGTAATGAGACAAATAAGGCAGGAATGTCTTAAGTAAGGCAAAAACATTTAGAATAATCACTGGAATACAGAGACATTTACAATGAAGTAACTTAAGTGAAAAAATTTAGATTCATGTGTAAGTTATGTTAAAAATATTTTAAGTTGTAAAATTTATTTATTTCTGGAAAATTAAAATTTTTGTAAAATAATTTTCTAATAATTTCAAACTATATATTTGAATTTCTATAATATGTAAAAAATAAAATCGAATTGAGTGTGCATTGCCTAACTAAGATGGAATTTAAAGAATAAATAAAGTATTTTACAAGAAAATATTAATAACTATCATTAAAGTAACAAGTTGCTTGACACAAAATTATTTATATTCTGTTTAATTTTTAAAACTCATAAAAAAGAAATTTTAAAATAATTAAAAACTTATTTTTTACATTATCTACTGAAGTGTCAATTTTCTTAATGTGTCTTGAATTAATGAACAATAATACTAAAAAAATTAAGTCAAAATAAATGCAAATTTGAAGATAAATAATTTTTAATGATAAATATTTTAAGAAATATATAATTACATGGAATTTAAAATGTGTTATATCTATAACCTTTTAATAAAATGTGCTTTTTATAACCTGGAATGACACTTCAATAATTTAGATAAGGCTTTCATTGCCCTCCTTTTTAAATTTAAAAATAAAATTTTACTTCACGTAAATATATTATAAATTTAGTTAAATATTCGATCAAAATATTAACTTTTTAATGATGTTCAGTCATATATTTCACAACATATAATTGGATTTCAGGGGATGATGCAAGGTACACATTTTGAAAGGACGCTCGCGGTAAGTTTGATTTATTGCTTTTTTTCATTAAATCTCTCATACAACAAAAATGATTCTAAATAACAACATTTTTTCTTTCTTTGAGAATAAATGACACTTAAGAAAAATTTTCTTAAACGAGCTATAGTTCTCAAGAATCTCAGCAAATATAAAAATAATTCCAATTCATAAAAAAATAGGTACATTTAAATATTTTACCATTTTATTTTGAAACACTAATTATAAAAAAAATTAAATAAATTTTCATTAAAAATAAATTTATTCATAATTTGTGGGTAAATAATAAATAAAACTTAATCAACGTTGATATTAATTTGTGTGTGTGTTTTGTGTTGGAATTAATTTCTCACATTTTTTATGTATATTTTATAACAATAATTTAATTTTTCATTTCCTTTGAGATTTGCAACTTTAATTTGATTTTCAATTTAATATTTTCATACCCCAGCCTTCTATATTTATATACTTGCATAATATGACATTAATTTAATTAATAAATATAATAATATAAGAAATAAATAATAAAATATGGATAACAAATTTAATACAGAAATGAATCTAAGCGGTGAATTAATGATTTAATTTTTATCACATTGCTCTGTTTCAAAAAAGAAGATTAAAAAATTGTATAAGAATTACTATAAATGTTTAAAATAAAATTATCAAAGAAAAATATTCATTAGTATATATAAAAAGTTTTCACGCCTAGTGGTTGAGTTTTATTTAATTTGAAAGGAAACTTCAAGATAGCATAATAATTCTCAAATATAATTTTAATTCAATAAATGTATCTTATAAATGGAAAAATGTCTTTTTTAATTTTTCCAAGAAAATAAAGTTTTAATATAGCACACATAAATTTTTTTCATGAAACAAATTCAATAAAAATTAAAAATGAAACAATATTGTTCTAATTGTTTTATTTTTATAATTACGAAAGGGAAACAATATTGTTTCATTAAAAATTAAACAATATTGCTCTAATTGTTTTATTTTTATGGTTATAAAGGGAAACAACAAAGCTAAAAATGTATACAAAAGTAAGCTAAATACTTCGGAAAATTTACATTTCATAATCGACAATTTTTATTTCGCGATTCAGTTTACAGTATAATTGTAAAATTATGATAAATGTGAGTTATTCTGTTTCTAAAACGGCCTCATAAAAAAAATCTCTGTTTTTCATAAGTAATTTTATGTTTTAATCAAAATAATTTTAAATTGTTATTTACAAAAATAATTTTAAATATTAAAAATATAATTTATTTTTTAAATGTCTAAGCATAATTCGAATGTAAGACAATATGGTTAATTTGATCATTACATACATACACTTTTATTTATTAAGTTTTCGTTGCTATGAGTTTTATTTCTGTTTGCCATATGTTTCACTTCATTTCTGTTTTATTATATGCATTTCTTTGAATGATATACTATTATATGCATATTAACAGTTTAATTTTAATTTTCCATACATTTTACTTTTTCAATGTGTTTGCTTTTAAATTACTTTTTGAATATTATTATTATGATTTCATTTGAAGACAATCATTTTAGGTGATTTTTTTATTAAATAGCTAATAAATTTGAACCTGCCTTTATAGAAATTGGAAATACCTTATTGTATCTTGTATTATACTGTCATGTGGTATCACGAGACCTAATGGTTGTCTGTCAACTGTAGGTTTATAAATACATGCTAATATTTTCCAAGTTAATTAATAGTTACTCCTTTTTATATTTGATGGTAAAATTTCTTGCAAAATTGATTCGTTAATCATGGAAAAATTATTACAATTTATGAGTCATAATTAAAATGTTATATTTATGAATTGAGAAATATTCTAGTAAAACCCTACTAATTTATTACTAAAAACCGTTTACAGTATGCACCCACTCTTTGTAAAAAATCGTATATTATTTAGACGGAACGAAACAAACGCGAAATTATCACTTAAAATGTGACTTATTTTGTAAGAAAATATTAATATTATAAAATCCTTCTCAAAAAAGATATTCAAAACATTATCTGCGGTATCTATAAGGATACAGTTACAAATTAGATTGAAATAATATAGTCAGGATTCTAATATACTGAAACTTGCTTTCATATTGTTTATTTGTGTGAGGCACTTAATATATTGAATAATGAACATAAAAGAATGCTTTTCGTTATAAATCGATATTTATTCGTAATAGAATTGTAGCTTGTCAATATATTATTTTGTTTTGTTGTTAATTTCTTTACCAGCGCATTTTTCAGATCTGTTATCAATTCAAAATGTTTTTTCTATTTTCAATCACTTTAGTAAGAGAATTCTAATATTATGTTGAAACAAAATAATTGAACTGAACTATATTTTACAAAATGACGAATTGGAAGCTACATACTATTATTGTTAGAGATAACTATTTTATATATTGAATACCTAAAATGATCTAAATACGAGTTTCCTAACTTATAAAAAAAATTCTAATTTAAATATTATTCTGGTATTTATCACCTTACCTGATTAGCTTTTTTACTATTCAAAAGCATCTTTCTTTTAAAATCACAATAAAATAACCTGCGTCTTTCATTATCCAGTAAATGAAGGAAAATACTATTCCTTAAATCAATTGTATTTTTCAAAGGAATATAAAACTTTAAATTCTTGTGTATTAAAATTTAAATAGCCTATTAATGTACTAGATTTCATTTATTGCTAAAAAAGTAAAGATTATTGGAAGTATACATATTGTTAACTGTTATGTGAGTACTGTTATATATTATTAACGGTAAGTTATAGATGTGCTTAAACGTATAGCAGCTTAACTATTATAATGTAAGGATTTAATGTTATCTTTTTCTAATTTTGAGTTAACAGATTGTGTAAAATAATAAATTCTTTCAAAAGAAAATTTTTAAATTTAAATAATTCCTCTAATTGTCGAATCTAAGTTCATGAGTGAGTTACAGCATTTTAATTTGATAAACTGTATTTTAGTAGGAAATGAAACTAGTGAAATTATTTAACGTTTTGTTTATCATGCTCCTTCACATACTGTGGGAAAATTTTAAAGGGGTATAATTTGTTTTTTATTAATAATTTATTTCCATTATTTATTTTTATTACTTTAATACCTCTTTACTTATTATTATAAAAATATTTAAAATACGTAAATTTTTTGTGCAAAATTTGATGTACAACTTTCCAATATATTGGAAACGGCTTATAACAAAAGCAAAACTTTATAAAAACCAGTGAGGTTCGTTTCCTAACTTCTTGTAAATAGGTTATTTGATTTAAGGATAAGATTATACTTTATATATATGATTTTGTTAACACAGGAAATAATTCTGCATAGTTTAAAATGTCTTATATCAAAATGTAACTAAGTTCATTTTAACATAAGAGTTGTATTTGCAGTTTAATATTTGTTATAATGTTGTTAGTAATGATAATGCTGATAATCGTTTATTATTTTAATTACTATCAAATTTTTGCTACCGTAAAAATGCATTTTGAAAAACATTAGAATTGAACATTTTAATTTAGATAAAATACGTTCTTCAACTATAGATGAAACTGTTTCTTGCTAGAATTAAGGACATTCTGCTCTTTTCATTGTTTGAACATGACAACTCAAATGAATAATTAATAACACCTTATTAAATTAATGAATCACTACTAATTAATCAGTTTCTAATAGTTTTTTTAATTTGAATTAATAATATAAAACTTTCAAACATATATCATATTTTTTAATTTTAGCGTATTATCATCATGTATATCGTATGTTATTTAAAGTGAATGACGGTCAGGAATTTCTGTAAAATTTGTTTTCCTACAAAATGGTCTTGAAAAATGAATTGCAATTTTTTAATATTATATATTATTTATTTAATTGCAATATCTTATTAATGAATTTTTTGAGTATTATCAAAATTATATTTTTTAAATATGATAAAATAGTCGTAAATGAAATCTACTTAAAATATGTTAAATTTTAGTTTAATAGTATAATATTGTACTATTATTATTAATGCTGATAATAATAATTGTTATTTGTACTTAGTAATTTTTGTAATAATTAACAGTTATTCTTCTTTCAGCAAGTGTATTTTTTATTTGAGAATAAAAAACATAAATTTTTAAATATGTAATATTTTATTTAAATCCTCATTATGATATACTGAGTTTTTAGTGACTAACATTTAATGATATACTTTACATACATACGATTTTCATAGTTACATCTTTTCGATTTCGGATAATATATATATATATATATATATATATATATATATATATATATATATAGCGCACATTTTTATTACTATATCCATGAAAAAAGGTGTCAGATATATTATCGACAACAGAGTAAAAGCTGCTTCACTCATTCTAAATTATAATAAATATATCTAGCATGATAAAAAATAAATGGTTTCTATTAAGTTTTTTTTCAAGAAGGATTACAAATAGCTTAAAAATCTGCACGAGATCATTGATAAGAAGAAACACAAAAATCCTAAGAATATAAGATAGTTCCTCTTTACTGCAGCTTTGTATTTAAGATGACAGTTTAATGGAGATTGCTCATGATTTACAAATATATATGCGCCTATCTTGGTCTGAGTGCTTGGGAGTGTTCCAAGTTTTCGCCCAAGTGATGTGCGTTTGATAATCTATCGAGTAGAAAAGCTCTTCTGCAGATAAATCTGAAGAAGTGAAAGGAGTTTTACTTTTACTTTTATTGATATAAATTTTACTATTTTCTACTAATACGACGAAAACAATCATTACCTTTGAAGTAATTAATGCATAGTTTCATACATGAGCTTAGTAAGCTTGGCTATTTTATGTAAATTCAATTGTCATATTTTTCATTATCGAGTAAGATTTTAAAAATCGAACAGGCTGCTATATTGATTTTATGGATATTTCATAAACTGATTTTAATACCGTTTTCTCACATATTTTTTAAGAATTCCCATTAATCAAAAAATCATGCAAATATATATATATAGTTATTATTGACTACTACTATAATGACGTATATATATTATAATCATAGTCATATATTATTATATATTCTGCTGTAACTGAATTCAAATAAAACTTTAGAGTGCTAAAATAAATTTTAAACAAGGAATTAATCATGAAAATTAGATATAAGGGCCTATTTATTGTTTAATAAGAGAAGTTCAGTTTATTGTTTAAAAATAACGTACTTGAAACTGCTATTGAAGTTTTCTATTTTAAATTAAAGTTATTAAATTATCCTTGAAAGAAAAATTTGAAAAAAATGTGATAATAACGTTAAACTAAGACAAGGAAAATCTTGAGACTTTTAATGTTTCAGTCTTTATTGTTTTGAATTCATAGCAATTTCACATAGTGACTTTAAGAATGAATATGTAAACAATTTTAAATAAATATTTTTGAGGACTATATAAAATAATGTCAAAGTTGTAGGATTTTATTAACTTCCAGAAAATATTTAATCTATTTAAATCGTATTATTATTAAAACAGTAAAAAATCACATTATATTAAACTGGTCAAATATTAATTTAATTTTTCTAAGTCATGGATAATTTTTTAAAGAATTTATATAAGAGAGGCCTCTTACTATTTATAACGTAGTATTAAGCAGGAAAACAATCTAACTTTGAAATATTATTTGTATAATATAATTACTAAAATTATATAAAATTCATATTCTGGTTACGCTTTCCTTTTTACAAGTAGTATTTTGAGTTTTCTTACAAAAGCCTTTTTATTATCTTTCTAACGTTTTCCTTATAAAAATAAGCGTATTATTTAGCGTTCTTATCATAGTAATTTCAATCTGAAAAGGGGTAAGAAATAGATAGAAATAAGAAAGAAGGAAACTAAAAATTTGCATCGTCTTATCCGATACCACTTGGATTCCAATTTCTACCAAGATATAGAGGAAGAGACTCCTAAAAGCTTCCCGGAAATGCGTCGTAAATAGCAAAAACGAAAAAAAAGACATACATAGAAGAAACTAAATAATAAGAAAAAACTTTCAGGGAAGAAATTCTTTTCTTGTGCAGTGTGGACTTGAGTTTTATGAGGAATGCAGAAGCTAACGTCTTCAGCCTTTGAGAAAGATTCTCGGAGGCAATTACGTATCTCATACGAAAATGGCTTTCTCATTCAGACGAGAAGGCTGAAACCGACGTCGGCACGGTAGTTTGTGCATATATTGGCTGTATGTTGAAACAGTGACAGCGCGGCTGTCTGCTGTGCTGCTCTTAAGAAGCATCAAAAGTTGAAAATGCAGATCGATGCGGCAGAATGTCGTGCGGAGGATGAATTGAAGCAGCTGGAACATTTCCAATATCAGTTTAGTACTATAAAGGAAACTCTTGGCGTTTTAGAAAAGGTACACTTTCCGAAAGACTATAAAAGGAATATACAAAATACACAAGGAACACATTTCTTTTCAAGATGACTATTTAATATCTTAAATTAATAGCTAAGATGATAGATTCGTATCGTAAATTGAAATATTACCGATTATACAAAAGAGCCTAGTTGAAACGAAATGATAGTGTTGTAAATAACAATTAAAGATAAAAAGAACGTAACTGAAACTATATTTTCGTTTGAAACGTGGATTATGAATATACAACAAGATTATTGATTTGTGGGTGGTGCAATACTTTACTTGAGAGGCATTTAATTTAAAAATATTTTAACAGATCATCTTATGTCACTAAAATTTTTGTCGACATCTTGAAATTTAATTTGATATTAGTTAATAAAATATTTTAATTCTAAAAAGTACGAGATGAAGTAGTAAAATAATATAAGTACAATAATAATTTACATTAAAGTATTCCAAACTAAGAATAATAGTGCAGGCGAAATTATTATTAAAATTTAAATCATACTATTGGCAAAAGGCCTTAAACCATTAATGTTTTCCTAGCAAAAGAAGCGTTATTGTATAAGATGATTTTATACAATAGCATAATCATTTAAATTACTAATTCTATGTTTTTCTTTTCTTTTTCGTTGTAAGGTGTATGTTTTTCTTTTCTTTTTCGTTGTAAGGTGTATGTTTTATTTAAATAATAAATTATTTATTATCTTGAAAAAATCTTATTCAGCAAACAAATTCTTTAAGGAAAAATGATTTTCTTGATTTATAAAATGTGACATTATTACATTTATAATACAAGAAACCCACATATTTTTCTGAAAATAATATATACTTCATCTTATCATTTTATGACATACTTGATAACACTGACATGAGAATGCTTTAAGTATACAGCATGATTTGGTTAAAGTTTTGTAAAAATGATCTAGTTAGATTTTATTTTATTAAAAGATATGAAATATTCCTTTATTTGGAAAATTAGTAATTATAATGCCTTGTCAATAAATCTATATAAATACTAGAGTTATGATATCTATATTGTGTGTGTAACAAATAATTTTTATTTGAATATTTTTATGCTTGAAATGTGTGTTTCATTAAAGGAAATAGTTGATTAAAAACTTCTAAGTTATAATAACATTTTGATACTATTTCTACTCAAAACTGATCAATGTTTGCAACAATTGTATAAGTATACGAAACATTAAAACTATAGTTTGATGAACGTAATTATTTGAACAAGATATATTTGTTTTCTATATATTATAACAGTTTGATAAACGTAATTATTTGAACAAGCCTTTTACAAATTTACATAATTTAATTATTATATAAGAAAAATGTCAAATTTTTAAAATTTATTAGCAGATCCTTTTTAAATCCATGATTAATGTTATGAAATAAGGTGTGCATATCAATTTATCCATATTTCTACGTATGTATATTTGTTTATCTACCCTAATATATATACATATACATACACACACACATATATATATATATATCCTTTCTCATATAATTCATCCATTTTAAAAGAAAGGCAACCATTAAATACTTCACTTTTCAAAATTTATCTGAAATTATTTTAAATTATTGAAAATACATTTCTTAGTTTAGATTTTACTTCTAGGAACATAAAAAAGAAATTATATTTAAGAAATTTAAAATTAACTTGATTTAAATCGCATATTTTGAAATATTGCATGATATATGTGTGACTGATGTTGAAAGATACAACAAAGAAAAGAATATACATAAAGGATAATAATTAGTTTAGATCCTGATAAACTCAGTTATACCAATTTTTCAGAAAGAACCATAAGTAAAACGGTTGATAACACACTTTTTTTGACAAAAAAAACTAATTTTTTTATAATGCTTTTATGAGAAATAAGTAATCCATATGCAAATATTTTATCCTTTTTAAAATAACTGAATCAACCGAAACATTTTTTCTTTCTTCAAGTTTCTCATATTTCAAGCTAATTTATACGAATCGAAATTATCTGAACAGATAATAGTTTTTTCTTATAATTTTACCGAGCTTTTATTTAATAAGAGTAAAAAAAATTTATAAGATTAAAATTTAAACTGATTTTTTATAGTTCTATAAAATGTGATTAAATCTAAAGAAAATGTGTATAGGGATAGCTTTAGCATTATATATACGCAAATAGATGTATTAGTAAATAGCATCACATCTATATTAATGTAATGAATACTTTATAAATTGGTTCCGAAATATTACCTTTTTCTCATTTCAAAATACATAGCATTAAGTTCACATAAAATCTTTTAGTCTTGTATGAATTAATAAATTAAATAAAACAAATTAAAGAGCTAATAAATTAAATTATAAACTGAATTTTTCTTCTCTAATATTTTAGCACCTTTATTTTGTACTCATTTAAATAACTTTAATTGTACTCACTTAAATAACTTTAAATTAGTATGAATCACACATACAAACTACTTTTTTTTAAGAACCATTTCTACTTATAAAGGGTTTAAAATAGTTGATGTTTAATTGATTTATTCATGATTGCAAAGTAAATCATACGTTATAAATTAAAAATCTTGTTTATTATAATTATGATGTAGAGTGTTAACAAATTTTAAATGCCTTTATTTTTTCATAAGTTACATAATTTAAACTTAGTTTAGTATATTAACTTAATGTATTCAATTGAAATTTCTCCATCATTATCTGGTTAAGTCTCTTAAGACTCCATTATAGTAAACCAAAAAGAGATTGCGCGTTAACATAATTTTAAAAGAAATTTGAATTTGTCTGATAAATATTTCAAGTACAAAAATAATAAGATCATAAAGATTACGTGATTATGTTAAAAATTTAGGACATTAATTATTCCTACTTCATTTTACATACAAGGATTAAAAGACGATTGGAAAGAATCAGTATAATAAGATTATCGCCTTCCTTACATTTATTTTTGCAATTTGATGCATTGAATTTCAATATTTAATGTAAACATGACCGTATTTAATAAATGTTTTACAGTCCTCATTCCATCACATACAAGTATTTATTTATCTCTTAATTAATTTTCTGTGAATGGATAATCATTGTAATGCATTTAATCCATTTAAATATCTTGATGAAATTCAGCAGAGCATAGTTTATTGCTCTCTGTTTCCTTTTTAATTTCTTAAAGGGTTTATTTTAAGAAATATTTCTTAATAATCCTTTTTCATTTTGCAATTATCATAATTAAATTTTGATACTTTAAATAAATTAGAAAATTGCTTATATTAATATAAAAATATTATTACTTCAAATATGTCACACAAACAATTTTACTTCAAATACTCAATGAAAATTAATACACATTTTATACTGTGTTTTTTTAAATTTAGATTAAGTCTCAAGTAATCTAAATTTAAAATCTTAAAAATCTTATCTTAAAAATGCCATTTCTTAATGAAATTTTTAATTATAAAATTAATTAAATATACAATAAATAAAATTAAAAATTACATTTGTTCGGAATGACATTTTTAAGATCTAGACATTAAAAATGTCCACATCTTAAAAATGTCATTCCGGTAATTATTGAATGAATTTATTTCTTGCCAAAAACACATATATAATAAATTAAAATTTACTAATTAACTTTTTCGATGATCATAAATCTTTAGTTATTTAATGAAAATATCGAATTTTTTTCAAGTAAGTTTGGTGAGAGCCTTTTTTATAAAAGGCAAATTGATTACTTGGTTTGGAATTCTCTCAGAATCAGGCCAGTATATACTTTAAAGAGAAAGAAAAGTCAATATAATAAGAGCTGATAACTCTTCTACATCTTAGTCTAATGATGTTATCGATAGCATATCTCTAAGTTACAAGAATTTCTTGATTTACATTAGACGTCTGGAGTAAATGCTATTTTTGTAAAGTTTATATGGAATGAGATACATTAATAAACAAGATTTTTTTATTAATATATGAATTTTAAAATATTTTTAATCAAAGTAGTGTAAAGTTACTAATTTGTTTTCGTATTATTTGTTTAAATAAATATTTTGATGTTGCTGCCATCCTATAGATAAAGATACATTTTTTTACATTGAATATAAAAAAGATTTTTTCACTCTCAATGAGAAATTATTTATCTCCTTTTCTATTTCTTTCATTCTATCAGTATAAAGGAAAATCATTTTGACAGATTATTTCGAACAATACGCCCATGTTTTTCCAACAGTACATATTTTCTGACAAATTACTTCATACTATATTTATGGAGCAAAACGGTTTGTCTTTTTCAGAGGTTTTGTATATTTAAAGAATAAATGAGTGTATTTGAAAAGTACTACATGAATATAGTATAATAAATATAAAGTTTCATTTATATTCATTCTACTATTGGAAAAATAATAGAAAAGTATCTAAATTTCCGAGGTTAATTATGTGGAAGCTGTTTTAATGTATAAATTTGGCTTGGCTTTATATTTTCGAACTATTAATGTTCGGAAAATATAAAGCTTTTTTGTCAAATGTATGTTTTTTTAAGCATTGTTTGTTAAATGATTCCATCACAAAACTTGGAAATAAATACACTAATTTATTATTATTGTGTAACTTCATAAAAGTCAGAACTTCTAGCAAATTTTTATTACTTTTTCGAAACGATTCCTATTCTTCAGAAAACAATTTATTGAATTGTTTTTTATATTTTTCAAATGTATTGTATATTACTATAAATGAAATAACCTTAGCGATCTCAATGATATTTTAAAAATATTTAGAATAAAACAATAATATGTATAATTATAAAAGTTTAATTATTTCTATTATTTATACTGTTGAAAAGAAGTAAACATTATAGAAATTATTTTAATTCATTAAGCTCTATGAATCATGGTATTAGAATTTGAAATTTCGATAATATGTTAAACTATAATAATGCGAAAGTGAATTAAAAATAACAATTAACGGAAATTAAAAGCATGAAAGCGAATTAAAAGGGATGTCCTTTGAAAGCACAATAAGCTTTGAGAATTTTTTTTAAGAGACGATTAATTGGTTTTTAGTTTAGTTAAAGAAAAGATGAAAAAAATAAGAATATGTAAGTTCACGCACTTCACTAAAAAAGAAATAAAATAAATTTTAATTCAAACGCATGTTTCAATCATTCACAAATGTATGGGTTTATTTTAAATAAAAACATGTAATAGTAGCTATTAAAATAGAAGCAGATATTTCTTTATGAAAATAAACGTATTTTGGCCTTACGTCACTTACGTTTCTTAATCTTCAGTGTTCACATAATTATGATTTTAAATGAATAACTTTAGCAGACTGCTTTTTTCAAGATAATATTAAACATTAGTATTGAATAACATTAAAGCAAATAAGAAAATAACTTATATATCTTCTCTTGAATATAATTAAGAATAGAGAAATGGATTTTTTTATATAAGGATGAAGTTATAAAATAAATTTCACTCATGAAATGTATCCAAAAATACTCATGTTGTTGAATTATAATAGCAAACCTTCGCTATATTACATTATAAAATATTTCTTTCTTGAAATTTAGAAAATATTCTTTTTAAAAAAATGTGACTTTACCAAATAATTATTTTTTCTACTTTATAGTTTATGTTTTCATTTTTTATGGGAATCATTTGTGTAAGAAATTATTAGAAGGTGTTAGTTCTCTTATATAACACAGCATAACTTAAATTACAAATAATTGTGGTGATTAAAATAAACGATAATCTCTCTATAATAATGAAAATCAAATTAATCTATAATCATACCATTTGTTCAAATGTATTCTTATATTTTTATAAAAAAATATAAAAATTCGAATTTTAGTTTTAATGTCTTTAAGATTGTGAAACAATAGTTTCTTAACATGTTCAGTAGTTTTATCGTCTTATTTATTTGCTTCTTTTTTGTGTATTTTTATGGTTACATATTTCACCTTTCCAAGAGAGTTGTTACAAAAAGTTTAGTATAACTATTGTATGACTGATTTATCAAGCTTTATTTATATTATTATTTCTCGTAATTTCAATTTATAAAGCTTGTATTTACGATACAGTAAAATAAAATGCTTTACATTTCTAAAATAAATATACTAATTTTATCTATTATATATTTCCTAATCATACATATTTTAACAACTAAGCGTTTATTTTAACAACTAAGTGTTTGGAGGAATGGAATGAGAGCTTAAAACTATATATATAATGATGAGTTTTATTAAAACTTTTTAAAAATAAACTAAAATTTTAATAGAACCATGAATTTTTTAAATAATGAGTTGTATAACGAATTTGGTAATTTCTTAGTTTGTAAATTCAAATTATATTGCAAACATATAACAAATGGAAAATATAATTTTCATCTGCTAGTTACATTTTCTCAATATATATTGATGATTTAGTTCTATGCTTGTTTATTGTTTTGTGCATTAAGTTATGAAATATAGTAAAAGATTATATATATTGTATATAAAATTGTGGTTAATTGCTGTTATTTTGAATTTTAACAAATTGATTAAACATTTATTTTTGTTAGAAGTCATTAATAGTTTTGTGTTGTGTTATCGCTTGATAACTCACCTTCCCAATGGAATAAAAAAAGGTAAGGTATGAAATTAAACACATAAAGGACTAACGAAATGTGGGTTATTAGCATAAAAATAAACACGTATCTTTCAACTAGAGAAATTTTGTTACTTAATTTGTAATTTTATGTTATCATTACATAAAGTTTTTAAAGATATTTTCGAAAGTTTTGATAATTTTTAATATTTTATTTTTACACGCTAATATATTTCATATATTGAAAAGTGAAAGATTCGTATTTGAAATGAAACACATATCTCTATTTCCAGAAAGTTTTTATCTACTGTTTATATATTTTAATTTTCATATTTACTTTGCATTCATTAAGTTCTTGCCAGTCAATGAACACAATGATCAGACCATCCAACATTACTTGAGTGATATTCTTTTGATGGAAATATATTTCTCAACACTATAAATTCCATTCTTTTAGGAAGCTTTAAAGAAATATTTAATTCGATTGGTCCTTTAGGTGTAAAGCAGCTTATAATTAGCTAAACTATTTCAATATTTAGGTAGTCATGAATAGATTTTTATAAATTTTTAGTACTTTATTTTAATTTTAAAGGACTATTTTCTCTCAGGAATAATTTTCTAGAAGGTGAGTTATGAAGAAATAACTTAAAAAATAACAAACTGACCAAAAATAATTTGAACACCAATCAATTATCACAATATTAATGTTATGTAAAAATAAGGTTTCATCTGAGCAACACGACTGCAATGTACAGAAAGGAATAAATGCAAATTTCTTAGTTTGAGGGAAGAAAAATAAATCATATGCATTGTTTTCAAGGATCCTCTGAGTAAATTAAGTAATATTTTAAACTGCTAGTTCTGTTCATAAGATAAGGTTGCATCTATCTCATTAATATATTCTCCGAGTACATGAAAAGTGGATTATGATGAAGTCACTAGTATCCATATACTATTGATCTTTTTCTAAGAATGAATTTTGTCAATTATTCCAACAAATTATGTATCTATGAAAAATACATGTTAATCCTCTCTTTCACAGAATGTAAAAAATTCAACTTATCAACAAAGCAAATACACAAAGAAGACATGTCTAAAGTAAAGGTTGAAAAGCTTGGATTTCATATAACGATAAAGTAACATGTTTTCCTTAACTACTCCCCATGCTCTGTAAACAATGCAATTCGAATTAGGAATTAAAAATTTTGTAAAATTAAAAAATTGTAAAATTTTGTGATGGTAGAGAATTTAAAATAAGGTTATGGATAGGCTTTATCTAATTATATATATAAAATAATCTTCAAGTAAAGGACCCTTATTTGAACAATACAATTATGGGATTTATTTCCAGCTACCGTAAATTCAGAGATATTCACTAATATCAAAATATTTTTTGCATTTTAAAAATACTTAAACTCAATAGTTTAACTTTTATTAATGACTTAATTATTTCGGTCATTACTGACTTGTGTGTTCTTTCATAATTTTCTGGAATATTTTTATGATTCCTAACGTTTATTTTCAGCATTTAGCACAGTTTCAAATTTGAGTTATAAAAATTAGTGTGAACAATCTCTGATTTCTTATTAGACTTACTTGATATTCAAAGTGATATAAGCTATTTAAATATAAGAGTAAATATACATATATATTTATATACTAAATTTCATTGCTATCAGAATAGTGGGATTCAATCTATTTAGCAAATTCATGTCATTTAGCACAAAAAATGTGTTTCAGCTACAGGGTTCAAGAAAATAAAGAAAACGTGTCTAAAATTTGAGCTTAAGTTAGGCATTCTCTTTATAACACCAAAAATATATGCATGAGATATAGTAAAAACATGTCGTGAATGTATCTTTTTTTTAATCTTAAGGAACACCTAAAGATTTTGAAGATTGATTTGTCCTTATTTTGCAAAAGAAAAAGTTGTATTAGAGCTTATGACTTCTATGAAAAAGTTAAAAAATGTATAAAAGAAAATTTTTATCACCTGGATAATTATTTTAATCGTGTACGTTTTATTTTATGATTAAAATAATTTTCAATAATAAAAAATTAATTTTCGTATTTTATTTAATTCTTTTAAATTTAATGCATAAACGTTGCTCAAAACAGAAATTTAAACGTTCAAGAGAGATGTATGAACTCAACAATAGCTCATATCGTATTGGTATCAATATAAATTTGTGCTTAGCATTTTCTCTCAAAAGAACAATTTATTGTGAAAATTCACAAAAAAATAATGTCTAACAATTTCAGAATTCAGTACACAAGGCCTTTTTAGATATAGTGTTTAGTGGGATTTCGGGAAATTTCTATTCACAAGCTGACGAAGGATACTTTGATCACAAAAGTATTTGGCTAAGCGTCAAATTAAATGCCCAATCAAGGAATTTTGATTGCATTGGAAATACCTCAGTTTATTAAAATTATTACTCTGATGATTTTTTGAGTGCAGATAAGCGGTGCTTTATTGAAAAATGTTATTTTAGAACAAAACCATGAGAAGAAAAATGAGTGACGATAAAGTGTAATAATAATATTAATGAGCAATATTTTCCCTTAAATCCTAAATATAAATAATTGAATAAGGAAACAAATAGTGATGCAAAGCTGTATCATATTGGTTAAGAAAAGCAAAATTGAGACAGCTACAAATGAGCTTTTAGGTCAATGTCTAACTGTGTCTCATGCAGTTCCTTAAATACTGGATTAAAGAAAAATATGACTACCATGTTGATCACTAAAGAGGCTCTATTTATCTCCAGTATTTTTTGGCTCTTGTTTTGAAGAAGATGTAATGCTTTAATGACAATTTTATTTCAGAGCTATTCTTGTTCAAATCTATTCACATGATGCTTCAGCCGAATAACTGAAATTTAATTTTTTTTAAATTTTTACTAGACATGATTGAAAGCAAAACTAAACGATTTGTCACTCTTATGTTTTAGCATTGCATCTTATCAAAATTTGACAAAAAGGCTGATAACATAGTTTTTAGTTCCTTCGAACTAGAAAGTGACCAATTTCATAGCTTAGAATATTAGAAATGCATCACTCTAGACAATTGCCTTTCACTGAAATACTTTTTTCTTTTAAATATGATTCGATTTGTGTCTAAGCACTTGGATATCAACGTTTCAATCCTGCTTTCCATTTTCTGTGTCTATCTGCTCAAACATGTTAGAGTGTCATTTATTTAGATATTCGTTCATATTTTGTTGTGTTTCAAGAAAACATCCAGTTTATTCATACCACAAGAGAATTCTATTGTCGCATGTATTGCTTCAAATGGCAATGCCATCAAACACAAACATGTAAAAAATTTTAAGTAGTGAGTACAACAAAATTTCTTTTGACAAGTTGAAAGCCTATAGTTGTTTGAACTCAAATCTAGTCGTCTCTGTTTTAGATTTAACTGAAATTTTAAACAACTATCAGTTAACACTAACTTCTTATAGAGCTTTCTGATCTGCAGACTCATTTCCCTTCTTTATGATAAAAAATAGCATAAGATTTAATTGAAGCTATATTCTACCACTGCATCAAAAATTGTATTCTGTAATTGCATTAGTGGAGATTCAAGTTCTAAAACTAATATTTCCTGAGTGAATATTTTAGCAATAAATTATTTTGGTCAGAAATTTTAATTAATTACTTCTATCAATATTACAAACAGATATAGAAATTTTCTTCTTAATGAAATTTATATAAAGTATATGTAGAATATAAACATAAATTAATGCATCAAAAATATTGGAATTTATCACTTTCATTCATTAGACTTAAGTGAAGGTCAACCACTGTACGTTTAAGAAAATATTTTAAGGTAAGTTATTCGAATTCGTTTTTTATATTCTGAAGAAAAAGATTCTACGTATTTTTATTGGAAGAAATGAAGAAAAGTCGTCCGGAAGATTCTGACTATAATCACAGGTAAGTTTGCTTAGTTTCTCCTTTTTCAAACTAAATTTAAAATATAAGGATTGATTATTATTAAAGGAGCTAGACAACGAAGTTTTTTGAAAAGTTTATTTTCAATTTCAGGAATTTTGGATGATTCCTGTGTTGAAGTGGAATACTATAGCATTTTTCTCTGCCTGAAACGACGAATTATGTGTGCAAGTGAGATGGAATCAGAAATTCAATTGAAGAGCCAGTATAGGTGCAAAATTTCTGCTCCCAAAATATTAAGAATATTTTTTTTACCAGATACTCATCTCATATTTTGTACATAATAAATTTGAGCAACATTTCTGTGAACAGTTCAGTAAATTTTTCTTAAAAAAAAAAATCTGTTTTTCATCAATAGTTGATGTGATTACCAAATGAGTATTCAAATTATCAATTTCAATAAGATATTTTAAGCAAAAACTAGATAGCTAATGCTTTGAAGCCCATGAAATTTATTTTAAACTTTTGAATAATGAAACGTTTTTATTTTATAAAGAGTTTCATGGTCAAATGTATATTATCTAACGCATAAGAAGTAGCTACTAAGTTCTGTTCAATGCATTTTTTAAATCATAAAAGGTCTGAAAATGAAATTATATGCCAAGTACACTATTTTTGAACAAAATAACCTACGTAAATAAGCCAAATGCAGTGAGCTCAAATATAAATTTTAAAAATATTTTTCGGAGGCTAACAATTTTTGAAAGAAAATAAAAATAAAATAATAAATTTCATATATTGAAAATAATAAATTCAATGCGCAATGCTTGATTTTAAACTTAAAAAAGATTTATTGGATCTTATACCATGAAAGAATAATTCATATTGCTGTAAATATGTTAAGTTTTTATTATAGATAGTAGTGTTTATAATAATAAATTTTCAGGTTCGAAGTTTTGGTGTCTTCTAAATAGATTTAATAATTTTGGAAAACATTGAAAAAGGTTTTAAAAAATTATTCTTAAATTAAATTTTCAATAAAAATTGCATGCTTTAAACTAGAGTTTCAAATCAATGATTTATAACATTTATTTTAAAATATTTTGAAAAAGTTTTTAGTTAAAAATTGACATTATTCTTCAAAATAATAAATAAATAATGATTATTATGTTAAATCTGCACATTAAATGCATTTTATTGTCTAAATAACGTCTGAATCTTACGCGTTTTATGGTTAATCCTTATTAAAACTGAAAATAGATATTGAGTTTATAATTTCAAAAATTTAAGATTCCCTTTCTGAGATGCTCGGAAACTTGAAAACTGAGGTAAGAAACTGTTTCTTTTTAATATAAAAAAGAAAAAGTCAAATAAAAGCGAAAGTAAGGCAAGTGAAAATTTTATTTGAAATCTAATTTTTTTATGATAACTTAATGCACACAGCTTTTAATAAGATTTCATGCTAAAGTAAATTAAATATGAAATCTAAGTAGCATTGCTAAGAAAAACGTGTCACTTAAAAATAAAATCAAACATTATAATTTAAAAATTTTTCTTTGTTATTCTAAGTCAAGTGTACATGTTTTAAAAATAAATACCTCAAAAAATTTTATATTTTACTGTACAAAGATCTTTTGCACTTGTATATAAGAAAAATAAATATCGATTAATCTCTTTTATTATTTAAATATAGTATTGGATTGATATCTTTAGTGAAAATGTTTCTTATTAAGCTATTACGTAATTTAATTGCCAAGTTACTTTTCCATTTTATATTCGTTCATATTTCCTAAGTCTTTAGTAGATCACAAGAAAATTAAAATTTTTAAAATGATATAGCAATTGCAAATGGAGTAATTACTTACAATAAGACAAATTTTATTGATATTTAATTAAAAAAGAGCTCACTGCTGCTTAAGAAAATTTATCCATAACAAAGGAAGAACTTGATAGCTACTTACTATCAGCTCGTAAAGAGAGTTGGTATTTCAAGCACGTGTTTCCTAATCCATAAATGTTTTAGTTTTTATGAGCCATTAGTTGAATTTTAAATCCTTCTTTCCCTTAGAAAAGTTACAAACATGTGTGGATTTTTCGTATCATACCTGTGTGTATGTGTGATTATCCAATAAAAAAGAGAAAACATTAAAAAATAATAAATGTCAATCTAATTTACATATTTTCATATTTTTAATTATTCTATTTGTATTCATCTGTTTGTGTCATATTTAATGTTAACATGTCTCATATTCTTTGTAGTAGATCCGATATTCAGTGTCAAAGAAAATACAATTCAGTAGTTAAAAATTCTTAAAAAAGAAATCAAGGAAAAAATCTCTCGTATTTTTTAATTTTTAAATCCCTTTAAATAGGTACATTATTTTTTGAAAACAGTATTTATTGGTTTGAATTTAATAATTTAACATGAATGAACCTAATTAATGATTGAAGCAATTTTTCATAGTTATTCAAATACAAAGGGATTTTGAAAAAAAAACAGTTATGCCATCAAAACAGCGAAAACAACCAAATACACTGGCCTCCAAAAGTTAAAGAACATCCAGTTTATGAGTTTAACTTTCAAATGAATGAATATATAAGCACCAAATTTTGATATTTTGTGTAGAAAGCAAGTATGTATTCATTGCATGTAGAAGTTTACATAATATAAACGCATAAATGATTTACAACAAAAAAAGCAATCTCGCTGGAAAAGTTCATTTTAGGAAAAAAGAATAATCACAGTTTTGTATGGTAAAGTACCAAAAATGCAACAAAAAGGATTTTTAATAAGGGATTTGCCCACTTCTAGTTTGAATGCATTGGTGGGATCGGCTTTCCATGCTGTCAATTAAACTGTGGGTTACCAAAATGAGAAGCAAAGACTAGATATGGAGTAAGCTTTTCACCTCTTTTACTGACATCGGAGGAAAACTTAAAACAGCATATTGCTTACCAAGATAGCCCCACAGATGCTTTATGGGATTCAGGTCTGGAAATCAAACCAGCCATTTCATTCACTCCAAATCAAGACCTTCTAGATATTCCTAAACAATTACAACTCGATGAGGTCGTGCGTTATCATCTGTCAGAATAAAATCATTGGCAATTGCACCAGCATATGGGCGAACATATGGATCAAGGATCTCATTCCGGATCGATCGGTAAAGAATCGGAAGGACAGATATTTCACACTATTCACAGATTAGGGCTATCCGGCGCTTTATTCTCTCTTGATCAGCACACGTCCTGAATGGATCTCCCTTATGAATCTGGATTCGGCTTTAGAAAGTACAAAGGCCCATCACTGTCTGGTCCAGGAAAGTGTTCTCTTCCCCAAGATAAGCGGGTCGTTCTCTCATCTAGTGAGGGAAACTCACCAGACAACTGAAGAACCCGCTTATCTGCCGCTATGGTCACACAACTGGTCACCTTTCATAGAGACCTACATGGTGAAGATGTCTTTAGATATTCTTCGGATATCGGTTAATCTTCTCTCTGATGCTACAGAGTTGTCTGCAGCAAATTGCAGCACAGAAATGCTTCTTCTCTTTCCGGCCAAAAGAGCTGTAAAATGATCTTCTGAAAGTGTTGTTGCTAGTGGTCGGCCTGGAACAACTTTTCTGGACACAAAAGCTTCGATTAGATATTGATTCCAGAAACAGCAGATCACACTGCGAGGCACATTAAGGAGCCTAGCAGTACTAGTCTATGACATCGCCATTTTCATCCATCCGACAGACCGCTACCTTAACGAATCAGACATGCGACTTCTCTTAGATATTGTGAATCCTCACTGACTATTGTCAAACAATCTTCTAACAAAAGTTTAAAATACACTCGTAATTAAGAAAACCAAGTGTTTGAATACTTTTCTCTCACTCCTGTAAACCCGTTTTTTCTACAAAAACAGTGGTAGCTACGTTTTCGCATAGATTTATATAAGTTTGTTTTTATCATTTATATAAATTGTAAATTTTATTGTTAGTGTCATTCTTTTAAAGTGAGCTTCGAAAATCATAATGTTTTTTAACTTTTGGAAGCCAGTGTTTAGGGAAAGTTTTTATTTCTTATTAACGAGTGAAATATGGGGATTACGCCTAAAATGTATTTATATAAGAAAACGTTTATTTAATTTTCTTATTTCAAATTTGCTTTTGTAGAAGCATTTTTGTAAAGCATAATTTTTAAAATAAAATAAAAAAATTTCACTATTGTATTATGTAAAAAATATATTTGCATTATTAAATATATTTTAAATTTAACATTTTTTTTATAATATTGAGCTGAGTACGAATTTGTTGAACAATATTAGTGACATATCAAAAATAGGCTTTTGATTCACTAGTTTTATTTGTATGCTAATTGTTAAACCATATTACTATTCTACATTGAATAACTGGAATGAAGGATGTTTAAGTAATGTCAATATATCATACAAATATAAATTATTCTACATTTTATAACTTACACACTTTACTAGATATTTAAAAAAGTACTTAATTAAAAATAACCACTGTATTTTTGCTTATTTTTCTTTTTTGTCTAGTTCACAACTCTCAAAATGCCTAGAACTTGGAACAATTTTTCACTATTCGGACGTAATTAAAATAATATGCGCGCACGTTGGAATTCAAATGCAGGCAGTGTGGCTCTTAAATCCTGCTTGAATAAAAACTCTATAGTGATCTATCTACATATTCATTTATTACGCTTTAATTCTGTTAATGTTTTACTATGAGGGAAATGACTTTCTTATGATCTTGATAGAAATTACTTATTGAAACTTCACTCCGTAGTTTTTAAATGTGAAAATCGAAGTACTTCTTAATGACGAATGTTGATTCCTTGAATATGCAGCTCAATAGTTTAGTTTATAGCATTCACGCTAAGTTATTTTATACTATTACATTAGTATTTTTATAGCTAATGTATTACTTAGCTAAAAATAAAAATTGAAATTGAAAATTAAAATTGAATTGATTACAAGAATATAAATTGAAATCAATTCAATTTTAATTTTCGAAATGTATTTGAGAATTTATATTATAATTGTTTGTATATTTGAGTATTATATGGCATGTATGAAAACAAATAAAATTTAAATCTTTCAAGAAATGTGTTTGCTTGATTTGAAATTCTTTTAATGTCTAAGATTAAATCATTTTATTTTTATTAAATATAAGTATTCTATGTAATTTTTTAAAATGTAATGTTTACATTCAAGTAAATAAATATAAATTAATTATTATTTAATGAAATAAAACTTATTTTAATAAAGATTTTTTATCAATTAAAATTATATGTATATATGTATAAAGTCACATATTTTGTAATGTATTGTATAAATTCATGTTTGATATAAAGAAAATTTTGAATTCTGATGTTTTTATGTCTAGAAAGAATTTAAATATTTATTCACTACAATTTACATTGTACAATTAAAGAAATAAGAAATCTATGGCTAGAAATGTATATTAATGAAACAATAATTTATTGATAATTACTGAATGAATGAAGCAAATATTTATTAATTAATCATTATAATAACAATTTGGAAATCATCAAATTTGAATAATTTATTTTGTTAATTAATATTTTTAATTATTACTGTTGACTGAAGTTAATAAATTTTAAAAATCAAATTATTATTAATTTTAATTATTTACAAATCAAAATTAGTAACTTTTAAAAAACATAGGATGTATTAAGTTTCGATGCATATTATATAACTAAATAATAAATTGTAGTATTATTAGAATTCTTCTGTTAATGGTGTTTTGTTTGTTGTTAATCTATATGAAAGAATGTATTTTGTAAAATGTATGATTTTTAATTAATTGCAGATTAATTTTTGTTGTTTATTTTTGCATAAAATTTTCTTTGAAAAAATATTACAGAAGTCTATAAATTCAATGAATAACTTTAATAAACTGTAAAAACTTATTTTAAGCTTCTTTTGTCAAGCAAATTATAAGCTTTATATTACAAAGATAATTCATTTAACAAAATCCAACAAATTTGGCTTTTCAATAAAAAATTTGTTTGATAAAATAAATTTGATGGTTTTTGAAAGAAAACTAATTTATACAAACATCATTTAATTGTTTTATTAGATGATTTGAATGCAAAAATCTATTTTAAAAAAATTCATACTAAATGTATTCTTCAATGATTTTATACTTATAATCATAGTTTGTATGTAAAGTACATTAAATACAATTTTAAAAAATCTTATTTATAAAAGATAAAGATTAAGAAATCGATTAATAAAAATTTCTTTGAATTGCTTAATGTTGTATAACTATTATATGTATTAATGTTTATTAATTAATAAAGAAAGCTATTTTCATTAATAGTATAACCTAAATCTATAATTTTGAATTTTAGAAAGGAAAACATTGTGATGTTAGTTGTTAAGAAATAATATTTTTATAAGATTTGATATATATTGAAGAAAATATAAATATTTGATAAATAAGCGTACATCTTTACAAAACTGTGATAAATGATAAATATGTAAATAAAATTACTTAAATAAAAAGGGGCAATTCTGTCTCTCTAATATATATTTAAAAAAATTGTTTTAGTCAAATTGGTTAATTTATCACGCATGTGTCATTGAAATCGGATTACTTATCATTCACATAGGAACATAAAAATTTTGCACTTTTGAAAATGAGAAATAAAAGTAGAATGCTACTTATCACATAACACGATAAAATAAATGCACCCAACAGAAATAAATGTTTTGATGGTAAGCATAAATATTAAAAATCACACATTTTGTTCTTATTTAGTTCATGTTACCAGCCAGCATTGCTTTGACAGCTTATGAAAATTGTAAAAGAGATGAAAATTTAAGAATAAAATCAAACTTTATGTGTAAAATCCTTATAAGTTTTAAAGCAAAGCTACTTATTAAAAACGTTTGTAAAAGAAAACGTTCTTATCCAGTCTATTAAAATAGGTAAACCAGAGTCATTCACTTTTAGAAAACTTTATATAAATTTTTTGCATGCATTTTGAATAATGCTGTGACATTGGGTAATAGACTTATATAATTTTAATCACTTATAGAATTTCATCATACTTATAGAATTTCAATCACTGTTACCATATTATCATCAATGAAAAGTTTGTGGATTTCATATGTACTTACAAAGCTTAATGCTTTTTATATTCACTTTTAAAATTTGCTGTGCACTGTATCACTTTATATTGATCTTTGATAGAGTGTTTTTCAGTTAACATTCATTTAAAATCAGAAGCGTGTGAATTTTTCATCCAGAAGAAACTCGCATTAGATTAAACCATTAAAATAGAATTGGTTGACCAAAAAGCAATCATCCCGCAGTAAAGTAGTACCATCTAGTAATTTAAAGTCACGTGCGTCCTAGTCTAATGTTACAAACGCTTTCTTCGTAATATGGTTTCTCACGATAAAATCTGACCTTCTTCTAAAGTGTACACTTAACGTATATCACAATTTAATTCCTGCGACAGGAGGAATAAGCGAATTGAAAAGGATTTGTATTCACTTTCTGTATGTTGGTCATGTCGCAGCTGACATGATGTCTCAGTCCCGGTGATTCGGGTAATGGCGCTCGCGGTTTTCCCGATGCACGTGCTCACTAAGTGCTGCACGTGTCTCAAATGGTCTCTGCCTAGTAAGTGTAGTGGCCGAAAAATACGAAATGTATTCATTGGAACACAGAGGAGTTTGCGAACAGTTGTTAGCAAACGAGTAATTTCCGAATTCAATTTTTTTCAAATAAGCTGTCAAGTTACTAGTTGCTAATATCTCTTTGAGAAATGACACGTGAAATGCGAAAAACATAATTTTATTTCTAGATTTTTCATTGTGATAAATTATATTATTTTTATAATTTAAAGTTATTTTCTCATAATAATGCAAAGATTTTATTCTTAATAAACATTTTACTATATAAAATAAAGTGATCATAAAACAATTCGGAAATTCAATTTAAAAAACATCAATTTAAATTGATTTAGTTAATTTATTCTACTGTTGTGTGTGTGAAATCTTTTTCATGTTTGTAAGCAATTTTTTACATTTTATATAATAATTTTTTATGTAAATTTTGCTTTTGTAAATAACAAATTTTACAAAATAACAAATAAAGAAATAATAAAATAACTAGATGGAGAATTTAATTAAAACTAGTTTATTAAGTTTATCCAACAGTCGAATGCATTTATATATAAAGACTATGTAATTAAATATTTTTAAACATTAAAATGCTTGAAAATTTAAATATTAACCACGTTTCTGTCAATGTAAATACTTAAAATTAGAGAGAGAATCTACTTTGGGATATTTTTATTTTTTAGCTTGTTGTAGAAGATTTAAGTCTCTTAAGAAACAACTTCTTTAAAAACTGAGTAAAAATTTATATATTATCTATTTTTTTTAGATAATATGTGTCTTAAGTATTATATAATTTAAAAATACATACATACATATATATATATATGTATTAAAATTTTAATAAATATTTTTAAATTTAATATGATTTTTTTTTAAATTTCATGCACTTCAATTTATATGAAAATATTCTTTTATTAAACTTATTTAAAAGTGGGTATCATAAAAAAGTATAGATTGTTTTCTTAAATAATCTTCTATTTCTAATGTGATATTAGTTTTTTTATCATATTATTTCAGAAAATTTTATTACAGTATAAAAAGCGATTGATACACATAATTTTTTATTAACATTTCAAAGTATTTATATATACATTGTTAAAAATTTGTAGAGATTGGAATAAAAAGAAATATATATTTGAGAGATAGTGTTAAACTTTTTCTGATGAAAGATTTATATTTTTTCAAATTTAAAAAAAAATCAAAGTATATAACACATTTCCATGTGCTTAGAGTTTGACAAAAGAAATCGAGTGTAAGTTACTCACATGACAAAGAAATTGCTTACAAAATTTATGATTGTTCAAAGTTAATAAATGTTAAAGAAATCCAAGCTAATTTACTCATATTTACATTTTTTATGAAACATTAGTTGAAATTTGAAAATTACAAAGTTTTAATGTTTCTTTTTTTTGTTTAGTCTTATTTTTTGTTAAATAAGGAACTTGGTTGATGAAGCCAGTACACAACCTTAAGCTTAAAACTCAAGCAATTAAAATTCAAAAGTATTTTACTTAATTATTATTACAAAAGATATTTAAACTAAAATGTATATTAAAGTATTACCCTGGTTCATTGTTATAATAATATTTAGCATATTTTTAAATTATGGAGAGTTAAATATGATCTATTATTTTTAACTATTTCTAAGTAAAAAAGTAATTTTAAATTTCAAAAACTTCAAACATATTAAGTTTCAGTAAATTCGGCAATTTTATTTACTTAATATTTATAAAACTTTCAAGAATTATATGGAACAGTTAATTTTGTAATATTCATGTGTTACATTATAAAATCTTCTACGCCTTTATAATTATGAAATATTATCAAAATAGGTTTTTAGTTCCTATAATACGAATAACAAAATTGAATATAATCCATTAAAAAGTATTTTTTCAACACTTGATTTAAAAATACAAATAAACATTATAAATACTTTAGTCATTAAAGAATTATAATTAATAAGTATTTTGATATTTGAGTAAAATAACTTACGTTATAGTGATTTAGTTATCATTAAAGTATTTACTTTAATGCATTAATGATTCCCTTTTAACCAGTCATTAATGTAGGATTTAATTCGTAGTAATGTCTACGTTTTTACTAACTCCAATTTGAATTTTATATTTAACATATCTCTTTCATTAATGGAAATTCAAAAGGAAACATCAACCAATATTCTTCATAGCTGAATCAGGACTTTTCATTCTCACAATCCTAATCTAAAGAAACAAAGAAAAACATAAACACGTGTGTACAAAACCAAATGAATTATTAATGATATCACCACTTAAATATTAAAAGCATATGTCAATAATTAAGAGCCTGTCTTCAAATTCTTCGCGATGCATTTTGATGTTTCTTTTAACGTTGAAGCCAAAGATTAAGATGACTAAGAAATATGAATTTTTTATTTCTTATCCGGAGGAAAATTTCAATAAAATTGTGTAACTTATCCAATCTTTGAATAAAAATCCAGTTAAGAATTTTATTAATCCAAAAGAGCTCAGCAGCATTTATGATTCGTTATAATTAAAAAAAAATTGCTTTCTTGATCCTTGATATATCACAATTAATTTGAGAGCGGTATTTTAGATCGTGTTGAATGTTTTAAACATTTTGAAAACATTTTTAGTTCAATAAATGATAAGCGAATTATATTTATTTGTGTATACTAGAGTTGTTAAACAGTAACATTATGCAGAATAAAAATACTTTTTAGTTTTACTTCAAAGTTATGAATCTATTAAAGAAATATATTAGGGAATGTTATAGAAATATCCTAACTGATTTAAATTCCAAAGAAATAATATGAATATCACTATTTCAAGAAAGCATAATAAAATGTATTGGCAAAATATTTATCATATAGTTCTTACATTATATATATTGAACTAATTTATATGAACTATTAAATATATAAGAGAAGGGAAATTTTACAAAAATATTGCTAAAGTTAATTGCTGATACATTCTTTCTTAAGTATCAAAGAATGCAAATATTTCTAATGTACATAGAAATAAAATTTATTTATTTATATAAACGAATATTTTAATTTAATAAAAATATTTTTAAGTTATTTATTTTAATAGAATTTAAAAAAGAAATTAAGTTTCCCATGTTAAGTATTATACCTATGTTACAGTATTATATATACATTACAAGTATGTTTTCAGCTTTTACTAATACAATTATTTTATTAAAAAATTGTATGGTATGTGTCTCTTGAAAGATATTTTTTTATATACTTAGGAAAAGCATTATCGTACCTCATTATTTTATTTCAATTTAAATGCAAAAATAAAAAAAGATTCAGTTACAATGTAAAAAGTAGAAATTTTTCTCTACTGTACTAATTTGATTATTCATTTTATAGCAGTCTCAAAGTTTTCCTGCCAGAAGATTGTATGTTTTTCATTTATTTGTGTATATTTTTTACATGAAGGATTTTTTTAGCAATTACACTATTTTCCTAAAATTATTCTCTAGAAAATGGATTTAAAGAATATTTTTTACTTGTTTTTCTTGTTAAAAGATACATTCTATATCTAAATGAATAGAACTATACTGGTAATTTTAAAAATATGTATATATAATTAAACAAAATAAGAATAATAACAATTGAACGACCATAAATAGAACATTTCAAACTTATTATATATTTTATCAAAAAGATTAACAACAAATTTTATCACGAAAAATATTTTAAATTGAAAAAATTGTAAATTTATGAAATAATTTTATGATTACAATTTAGATTGATATTATTGACGATAATCATAAGAAAAATCATAGTTATAAGAAGGAGATAGAAAGACCTCTATTATAACAAAATGACATTTTCTTGTTAAAAGAGCTTAAAATTTTTAAATTTCTGCGATTGTTTTTAAAAACAAAATTATGATAATACAAAAGTAATGTATAATGCAAGGATATGTTAAAAATATATGAATATAACTAATACCTTCTACTTTACATTTTTAAAATGTGAAAAGGTATAAATTGTATTAATATTCTTAACATTTGTTTAATACAGACATAGTGTTTTTGATTTCATTGTCAAGTGAACATTATGTGATTGCTCGCTTTCGTGATTGAATATTATGTATCGATCGTCAAGAGTATAAGTGCCATTAAAGCGCCGTTCGATACTCATGAAGCGCTTGGTACAGTTTGTAACGGAGTTTCAGTCATGAACGTTGTTAACTTCATTTAAAATGGGAGTAAATTGTTTTTCAGAAAATGGTCGTCACTATTAGCATAACCTCTTCTAAGGTTATGCCCCGAAGGGCGGATTTTGAGATTTAGTGATTCATTGCTTTGAAATGTTGTGAGATTAATAAATAAAAAATGTAGAAGAAAATATATAATTTGAATAAACAAATGGGAAATTACAGTTAAGTAATAAAACACATTAATATGTAATACGGATTATGCATTTCACAAGAAAATTTGATCTGCATAATTGTTAGTACTGACGGAAATTTGTTCATTACTTGTTATGAATTATTTATGATGTTTTTATGTACAAGAGTTCTAAGCGAATATATTTTATAATTTAAATTAAATGATTTAATTCTAGGTGTTACATATCTTTAATATTTGATGTGTTTATTCGCGAAATGTTCTTTATTTTAAGCTGATGTGTTACTGTTTCGTTTCAGAATTTGAGAATAGCTTTTAATGAGAATATCGAAGAAAAAATAATCTATTTTAATAATAAAATAACTATCATATTTTAGGATTTTATTGAATTAGTAAAAACAATAAGTAAATATTTTAATCTTCCAAACTTTTCAAAGTATATTTACTGAAATAAATTATAAATTCAACAGAAAATGGTCAGTCAATTTACATAACATTACTATATTTATTCATTTTTCTTGTATGAAATTAGAAACAATATACATTTATTGTGCGTATAATTTATTGCACGATGCATTAAATCAATGATCTTTAAATATTAACCTAAACTATTTAAACTTGAGAAAAATTATTTTAATATTTTTGGTGGTGAAGGGTAATAAAATAAAATTGCATCAATACACCAAGGGAAAAGTTAAAGGATTGTATTAAGGCTGTCTTTCATTTTTTCAATAAATTACAATAATTGCTTTTAGATTTTATCATTTGAGATAAATACTGTTAAAAAGTGTTTTACGTTAATTTAATTTTTATTCACGACACACATATTAGACATGCTTATTCATTCAATTATAAAAGTTAGTTATATAATTTCCATTACTTTTTAGTAATAATAAATTTAGAATTAGCTTGCTGTATTTTGATTGTTATAGAAATAAAGAAAAATATCTGTTACTCGGCGTCGAAATTTATTTTACTTCTTTGGAAGTTTTAGAATAAAAAAAACAAAAAAAACATAAATTTTTGATATTTTAAAAATGTTATCTTTTAAGAATATACGAAAGGCTCTTAAAACAGTTTTCGTAAATATTTAACGTAATCCGTCTTATAACTAAAATAAAACAAGCCAAGTATTCAAATTAATTCTCTTAGTTGAGATAGTTAAGAAAATATAAAAATTTCAAATTACGGTATTTATTTTAGCATTTAACTCAGAAATTTATTGATTAAAACGAGTACTATAAATATCACTAAGTAAGTTACAACTTATTACTGTTTTTTATTTTACAGGGTAATCTCTTTCCCACTTTTGATGATGGTCTGGTTGGACGACCCGATGGCCTTACAATGGACATTGGGAAACACGGTCCTTCTGGAGGTCCAAGCTTGCATATTAAACACGACATGATGTATGCTCATCATCCGGGTATGGGACCTGGACATGCAGCTGCAAACACACGTCCTCATCACAGTCAGATGGTCCACTCTGGAATGGACGCCATGGACTTGCTAGACCCGATTTGTCCTTCTTCTCTCCCTCCACTTTCCATGCCGACAGAAAGCAGTGCCGTAAGTTCCCATCCTCAGCTTCATGGACCCATTTACTCTCATGGCATGAACACCATGATGGCAACACACCATCACCCTCTTGCTCCTCATCCTTCCATGGGTATGCATGACGCAGACACTGATCCTCGAGAGCTAGAAGCTTTTGCTGAGCGTTTCAAACAACGCCGCATCAAGCTTGGCGTAACACAAGCGGACGTCGGAAAAGCACTCGCCAATCTCAAGCTTCCTGGGGTTGGTTCACTCTCACAGAGCACTATCTGTAGGTTCGAGTCCCTTACGCTCTCCCATAACAACATGGTAGCCCTGAAGCCTATATTGCAAGCTTGGTTAGAAGCAGCGGAGGCCCAGGCAAAGAATAAGCGGCGGGAACCCGATGGTCCAAGTGTTTTACCTAGTGGCGAGAAAAAGCGAAAGAGAACGTCCATAGCCGCTCCAGAAAAGCGCTCGCTCGAAGCTTACTTCGCAGTTCAACCAAGACCTTCTGGCGAGAAAATTGCCGCAATTGCGGAGAAATTGGACCTCAAGAAAAACGTAGTCAGAGTTTGGTTCTGCAATCAAAGACAGAAACAGAAAAGAATGAAGTATTCAGCTCAACAACATTAGCAGTGAATGGAATCCTAACGCCATAAGGACAGTTTTTAGACCTGTAACAAAGATGCATTGATCAGAGTTTTCGCCTTGACCTGTGTACTTGAAGCAAAGTCACAGGCCAAGAAGGAGGTTGTTGAATTTCACATTTTTGTGTGTTATTCGCGAACTTCCACATGGTTTTCACATGTTTTCATATATAATAATCAATTCTCACAGTTCGTGTCCAGGTAGATACATTATTGTAAATTATTACGGCTTAGACAAACTTTGAAAATTTTCTAGTTTTTTAGGGCATGTCATTTTTTTAAACTTAATTTCTTTTCAACCATCCATCTCATGCTATACATTTACATACGATGAATTCACACAATAAAAATGGCATAAGATATTCAAGCCAAATAATAATGAGTCAGGACGTGCCCAAATAAATGACAAAGAAGAAAATTACAAGCCTTATTAAATCAACCCCAAAATTCAATTGCATCATAGTAGCTGAAAAGTAGTGGTCATCATATGTCTATAATATAGCTAACTTAAAAAGATCCTATTCACTTTCATATGCAAAACAAAAAAAAAAAAAATTCAGTTTAAAGTAAAAAAATTAAGTATGCGCCCAAAATGTGGAAATATTGAAGTATTATTGCGCGTAAATAAAAAAGTCATTGCGAACTGTGAACACATTAATAAATACATCAAGTTATTAATATAAAAGTGGATATAGACGATCGAAAATAAGACCAGGTTACTTGTGGCAGAAAACTAAAATAGTTGGCTTTTCCATAACTTTGTTTTAAAAAAGGACTTTTTTTAATACAATTATTATACTGCGCTAACTTCCCGAAGAAACGTTGTGGCACTTGCGTTTTAAAAAGTCAAATTTTTAATAGTGTGGCGTTTAAGCCGATGCGACTCTCTTAAATAATATTAAAAATAAATCTTCTGTTATTTGTAAAAGGGGTAAAAGGTACATGGATTCGAGATAAATATCGCCATGAATACCAGGATTCAAAGATGCTGAAATTTTATCTCCAAATAAAGATTAGCACAAGAAGATGTATGCAACAACCTTGTACTACTTAGATTCTAATTTAATGCAGGTTTAGTAAATTTTTTTAATTCATGTAAGAAAGAATCACATTCTGAGGGCTTCAGATATCTAAAAAATTTGCTGCAATTATTTTTGTTAGAAGAAATACAATATACATTTAATTTCAAAAGTAAATCCTTTATTTAGTTAAATATCTTGTTACGTTATTGTTTGCATATATTACAATCAAGAAAGTTAGTATTTATAATAATCATGTTGACAATGATAAGAAAAAATCAGTATGCTTCTAGACAAACTAATTTCCTTCTTATAAATATAAGTATATTGGTGAACGTAAATATATTTTCAACATTTCCAACCTATAATTTATTTTTAAATATTTTTTCCTTTCATTCATTTTTCTTAAATAAGATGCCATAAATCCTAAAGCATGAATTCAGAGTTTGCTAATGGGATGTTCATGGTAATACCACGTAATGTCAACTAATATTAAATTAAACAAAGGCTATTATGTTGATGTGGCGCTTCTGAGTAAATTTTTTATTATTAAATTAAACTTCAATATTATGTATGTTTAATATTTTATTACTGAATTTTTTATTATTTTTCTCAAATGAGAACTTTTACGCTGATGTGGCCTTTTTTTCGGAAATTACAGTACTTGAAATTCGTTTTCAGCCATTCATTCGTTTTCACCAACATACTGAATCCTAAGAATTATTAAGATATAAAATGTTTCATTATGTAATAAAGCTATATAACCGGAGAGCAATTAGCTACATTTGATGATTATGTTTGGCCACAATTTTTTTTGTCTATATACAATAATCAAACACACTAAGTACATGGTCTATATCCATGACAATCAGATATATATGTACAGTAATGTTTATAAATTTTACTAAAAAATGTGAAAAAAATTCCTTGCAATTCTATTCAATGAAAATTGGAAATATGTGAGAAAGTATACTAAGCAAATTATTGTAAATGTTCGCGAGCATAATATCTTTTATGTATGTTCAATATTTATTTATTTATTTAACTTTTCATGTATATAGCGTTTGAACTGTAAATAACCAAGTCCAATATTAATAATATAATTATTACAATTTCAATATTTTGTGATCTTTATTTTAAATAAATCACACAATACAATATCACAACTTATCCGTACATTTTATTTTTAAGTATAACATGATTGTTTTCTGAAAAATTTTTTTCGCCGCAGAGAAATATTTAATTTTTTGTCATGTTAAAATATAATCATTATTGTAACATAAAAAATTCCTTGCTGAGGACTATAATTTTTATTTTTTTGGATGAGAAATGGGGCATCAAGAAAAATATGCTTTTTCTTTTATATATTTCTTAACAAATAATTTAAAAGTTTCAGTGCTTAAGTTTATATAAAAATAGTCAGCAGTTTTATAAGCTGTTTATTTAACTCGACAATATTTGGTTTTTAAATTTAAATTTCATCAGGCGTTATTTTTTCTGAATAAAGAATTAGGAAATAAAATATTATTTATTGAAATATTATTTATATATTACAGGCTTTTAATGAATTTTCAAAATAAATTAAATTCGGTGAAATGTTAAAATATAATATTTTTGCTCATTATCAGTAAATATTCTCTATTTAGTATTAACTTCAATACTTCACAATATTGATGTCAAAATTTTTCATTATAAATTAAATTTATGTATTAAAAATACAAGATAATGAAGCATACATAGGTATGTACTACTTAATATTTTAGTAAATGGAAGTCAATAATTTTTTACAAATTGCTAAAAGGGCTATATGTTTATATACATAGCAATTTATTTTATGAAACATCCTGAACTTATTCAACAATAGATTTTTTTTCTAAAACTAAATAAAATCATTATTAACTCTTTTGATTAATATATAATATAATATTGAAATACACATAATTTATATGATGATTTTTAGCTAAATGTTAATATAAATGCAACATATTATTGAAAGAAAAATTAATATTTTAAATGTTTAGAATAAATAACTCGTTTAAAGAATGAAAATGTGTTTTTTATTTCAATAATCTTAAATTTGGCTCAATAAATATATATATAAACATTGTTGGCCACCCAAATTCAACATCCTGAAGAAAGCATGCAAATCTCGTAAAATTTATGTCCTAATTTTGTAGCGAAAAGACATGCTAATCGGTAGCATTGCAATGTGTATGCACATCATGGGCAACAGTAGTGTCACCTTCTAGTGTCACCTGTTTGAAAGAAAAACAGAGATATTGCTGATTTGAAATACTGCAGTTGTATTGAAATACTTTTTTTGCGTAAGCCGTTTAATTATGCCTTGTAGAAAGACACTAAGGGTCTTTCGAGCAAATTTCTGAGTTCCACGAAAGAAGAATAACAGCCTATATGGATTGCTGATTATGCTTTAGGGGAATTGGTGATCGTGTTGGTTAAAATGTGATGCAGATCAAGCAACTGTGATGTGGATCTGTAATCAGGGGATGCAGGAAAAAGCGGTGGATGGATGGGACTAATCACATCCACCTTGTTGCACCAATGCCCGCGATCACTGGCATATTGTGAGCCTGGCAGTGATGTAACGCTCAGCCACATATCGAACCATAGCACAGTAGATTAAATTTGCTACGCACCATTCGGTACCAATTCTTTCCATTCGACGTCATTTGTAGCTGAAAGGAATCTTTTTTATTTTCTCTAATATAAGTTTTCTTATAAGAGAGAAAAATATTTAAAAATATAAGATAAATGTAATGGACATCATCTGAGAGAGAAGTCAAAGAAATATCATGAACAAAAATTTCATAAAACTTAGCTAAAATACTTTTCTTTTATATTTCTTTTATTTCAACAAAATAAAACATTTTTATAATGTTTATATATTTCATAATCTTTTTGTTTCATTAAAACTATCAATAAAATTCACATCAAAATGCAGGAAGCGATGTAATCAAAATGCAGGAAAAGAAGAGATGTAGCAGATTTTTTGATGTAAGTAAATATGTCTTAGTTATTCTAAAATGGCAACAAAAAACCGTAGTACAATAGAAAAGAAATAAATAAAATTTTCAATTATTAGGAATATAAAAATTATGAAAACCAGAGAAAAGAAATAATTAAAAGCAAAATAGAATAATTTTAGGTTAGTTTAAAGAAATGAATTTAAAAATGATCAAGAAAAAATAAGAAAACGTTTTTTCTGCAGAATAAAATTGTTAAATGAATTATAATATTTGCAATAAATCATAATTAAGATTTTAAATTTTATTACTGCTAAGAATTATTAATATATTCAAGGGCCTTTATTTATATTTTCTAATATTTTAAAAGGAAGTCTCGGGAGAAATAGTTAAACTACAAGCTCTGTTCATTTACTTTTCAATCTATATTACTTAACATGAAGATTATGAAAGAATTCAAATTTGAATTATTGTATCAAACTGAAAGCCATTAAATTTACAATTTCTATGAAATAATGTTGAAATGATGAGACTGCAAAAAAAAAACGTGCGGAAATTAAATGAGAAATGGAAATATTTTGAATATTGTTAATAGTGTTTCATCTTTTGAAAATTGTCAAACTTAAACGAAAGAAACATCTTTAAACATGATTTAAAGAGTAAGAACTTTATTAATTTAAATTCCAAATAAGAAATTCATTTTATAAATAATTAACCTGAGATCAACGATATTTCCCATTACTTCTTGTTAAAACTCTTAGAAAATTTGATATTTCAAATTTGTTTAGTAACATAATAAGCTTTGATTATAATTTTTACACATCGACTCGCATTATTTTCAAATTAACATTGCTTCCTCTTAGCTTAGATTTTTTTTGAAAACAGACCAGCTCTCGGCGGGATTATAATTTAATTAGCAGTTCTTCACTTGCTAATGAGAATTTTGCGTACTAGCGCCAGGGTTTCGTAAGAAATGCAATTTTTCGGGATGGCGTTCTGATTAATGTTTTTTTCCTTCTTCGATAGGTATTTACTCGGAGAGCACACTTTAAAAAAATACTTGTATCACGGCGAACATTCTGAAAGCTGGGCTCGTCTTTCTTCGACTCTTTTTCTTGTGCCGCCTGAAGCAAGGTTTTGGAAGCTAATTAGGCGGAATTCCCAGGTAATCTCATCCTTACTCGATTACAAATCCAATAACGAGACACTTCCTAAATCAGTTGTTCCTTACCGGCATAACGATCTCCTTCGAACACGCTACAGCTTTACTCCACCCCTATTGCCCTTCCTGATTCCCCCACCCTCACACAGACGCACACTCTCTGCATTAACGTATGATATCTCTACATTATGTATTTAGTACAAGCCTTCTTCGTTAATTATGAATGCGGCGCTTGAATTATAAATGCGCCTTTTCACGGTGTTTCTAGTTTAAAGGTTTCTGCCTTTTGCTTGGTTTGTATCTCTCTGACACCACCCTCCCCCGCCCGACCCCATCTCCACCCCCGCGACTGGAGGAGCCGTGGCTAATTACGATCACTACGCTCGCAGAAGGGGAGGGGGGATTCTGGGACGCTGGCTGTAACCTCAGTCTCCTCCATGCTAATCACTAGGCCAGGCCTACCTACGAAAAGGCTCTTTTCGGCTTGGAATGCTAAGTAGGCGAAATCCCCTAAAGTTTAAGAAGGCTAAGGACGAATGTTTTCGCCGTTCGTAAATAGTAACCGAGGCAGGAAAGATGACTCGATCAAGAATTGGGAAAAGGTGGAAAATTCTTGTGGTTCAGTTGAATCATAAACTCAATCTATATTAAGAGGCAAGAAATCACAAACACACATACAGGGAAAACTGAAGCATCTTTTTCTTTCAGCAGCTTTGGAAGCTCTACATTTTTTTCTTAAAAAAGAATCATTCTCTTTGAAAGAGAGGAAACAAATTGAAATAGAAAAATAAAAATTGATTATGTGAAATAAAATACAATTATACTTATGTACCTATTTAAATCAGTTTGAGAGTTTGCTGTCAAATAATACGACTTTAAAAGTCATAGTTTGCAAGTGCTGAATAAATTATTTATAATAAAAATATATTAATCTATAAATATTTTTGCTTTTAAGAAATAAAATGAGCTACTTTTTGAAAAAATAAATCTTTTCATTACGACTATAGTAAAACAAAATTTATTCTATCTCTTTTTCACTTTTTAATTTAACATTAAAATAAAAAAAAAATCGAATTTGATAAATTTATTTCATTTAAATGCAAGACAAATGCTGATTTTAAAAACTTCTCATATTAGTCGATTTATATATTAACATTATTAAATAACTCTTACAGAATTCAAATTAATTTAATATAATTTTTAAATCTTGTATACGTGAAGCAGCTCATATATAAAAGGAAAGTAGAAATTTTAAATAAAATAAGGATTTTAAAACTAGGGAATTAAAATCTAGTGAAAGTGGTACTAGAAACTTAAAAATTATTTTTTTATAAAGTTAAATGAAAGTGGTATCTATATGAAATTCAAATTTGAATTTCAATTTTCGATATGAAACTCAAATTAATTAAAAACTTAAAAAAATAAAAAAATAACATTCATTTATTGATGTATTCTGTTAATTAAAAGATGCAACTAATTTATTATATAATTCAGCTCAAAAGTATACCAAACTATTTTGATGTATTTTCAAAACAATTACAAAAGAAGTCAATAATTTCTTAAATAGTTCATGAAAAATCAAATTTGAGAAAAAAAATTAACTTATGAAATTAAAAGTAGGAAGAAAATGGTACTATAAATTTTATTAAAATATAAGTTAATTTAAATTATTAAAAGATTAAAAATAATATATTTTCTTGAAAAAAGCACTTAATATATGTAATTAGTTCTTTTTTACAAAATAAAATCTGTAATTCTCCATTTTTAGAAAATCTTTTTGAAAAATCTTTTTAATCATAAAAGATCGATATATTACTTCATCAGATGTAAGACTATCATTTAAAATAAAAATGAATTATAGAATTTAAAAATTGCACAAAAATTAATTCAGAAAAAATCCTTTTTATTTATTACTGTAAAAATGAGAGAAATCACTCTGGCAAGTTTAATAAATTATTAACACATTTCATTTTAAGGCTATAAAACATAAATATTCATGTAAAATTTTAATGTAATAATAATATAATGCATGAAATAGAAATTTAATACTTTCACATGTTCTGTTTAATATTAATTGTAAATTACATCTTTTTAGATTTTGAATGTGATTTAACTAATAATATATTTTATTTCAAGTGTATTATAATTGATCTTAAATTGTGAATAGGTATATAACTTTGTTCTAATGTTTTTCCTGATTCTTGATTCAAAATAAACAAATAAATTAAGTGATTGATATTGGAGACATATTTTAGAAATCAAATTTCCTTATAAATAAAGAACTTAAATTATATTAACAATAATATGCACATTTTATATCACCAAACTAAGAAATTAAAAAACAGATAATAGGCTTTTCGTAGCGTAAAATTACATGGAAAGGAATCGAAATTAATAAGAAGACAAACAAAGAAACAATTTAATATATTTTGAATAATTTTACGTTTTTAAAATAGAATACTAGAAAACCAACCCGAAAACTATCTTCTCATAAAATTCTAGAAAAAAATACTATTTTTATAAATACAGTTTGATTACCACAAATTATTTTTTTATTTTAAATAGAATCCAGTTAATGTAATTCATTATTTTTATTCAGTAATGTATAATATTTTCAAGAATAATACTCTTCTGAACTTAAATTACATTTTATTTTTGTGACAGAAATATGAGTAGCAAACGATTCCTAATCAGCAATTGATAAATATTGTCGGTATTTGGAATTTTTCACAGAACTAACTAATCATCATAAATTAAGGAAAAATCACAAAAATGACCATAATGTAAAAAGTTATGCGTGAAATTAAATGAAGCTTATACACATTATACAACTCATAGGATGGTAAAAAATAGCATAAAAAGAAATCACCAGATAATTATTGTATTTTAAAAATTACCATCTGTATACAATGAGCAAATGGAAGGTGTAAGTTTGGTAGGGGAAAAGTGTTTTTAATATGGGGTATGATCCCCCCGAGAAGCAATGCAGCACATGCAGCAATGCGTGATGATTTCAAACATGCGATCTATTAATTGTGTAGGAAGTGCGACCTATTGCTCTTCCAAAGCAATTGAAAGCGTGGCTAGCGTCCTAAAAGGGTGATCGAGAGCAGGTACTGTCATCCTCAAGCATGCTCAATTGGGTAAAGGTCCACTGATAGAGCATGCCACAACATGCGCTCAATTATTTCCTGTTCAAGATAAGCATCCATGATGAGAGTCTTCGTGGTCTTACATTTTCATACTGTAGCACGGAAGCATCACCTATTGCCCAGGCATAAGGCCACATATAAGCGTCCAGAATATCATCTCTATGAGTGAGTCATCTCATTATTACTTCCATTGGAAAAACATGGAGGTCTGTATATCCACCCAAAGAGTTACCACCCTAAACACCGACGCTTCCTAATCTTATGCATCTCTTTCACGGATGTTTGATGGAGAAAAAGGAGTTCCATATTTTCTCCAAATGAAAATGTGTCTACTATCACTTTCGAGGCTAAACCTGGACTCATCCATAAATAGAACAGCCTTTCATTGATCACGCGTCCAGTGGATATGTTGACATGCCTATTGCAAATGTTTCCATCTATGGCGAGACGAGAGTTGGACCCAAATGTCTAGTCATCTCGCATAAAGATCACGTTCGTGAAACCTTCGACGCAATGTTGATCTCAAGCCCAATCTTCCGGAGCTTGCACCGAGGATGTATCTGAATTTTGCTGTCCTATTCTTTCATGCGCATCATGACAAATATTGGTCATCGGCACTTGATAGCGTGTGGCTGTTCTTAGCTGAACCTCTTGGATGCCGAATCCATAATTAGAAATTGATTCCAAAATCTATGAATCATAGATGGACTCATATTCAGCCATCTAGCCACTTTTATCTGACTTTGCCCTGCCTCTAGTCTCCCAATAGCATGCCATAGAAATTGTTCTGCCAAATGATGTCTGGTTACAATTCGTGATATCAGATTTCTAATCTCAGACGCTCAGCGACAGTTGCCGTCTTGCTCTGAAACATCCATTTTTATGCTCTTCGTAGATGACGCATTTTGAAAACAGTGCCACTATTTTGCATAATTTCATATTGTTCAGCTCTTTTTACTTTCCAACATATTCAAATTTCATTGAGATTGGCTTATTTTTGGGAGAGTTGTCGCTAATTTTGTGATTTTTCCTTAATATTTGTTAACCACTATATTTGAACTATTAAAAAAACTGATTTCAAGAATGCGTTTGAATAGCTATTAAGAAAATGACTATATAAGAAAATGTATTTCTGATTAACTCGGTGATATGGAGTTTATAATTTGATTTCCCCCTATGAATTGATTTATATCATCTCAAATTAATGATAAAGTTAATCTCTATAAACAGTTAAATTGATTTAAAAATTAAATGCGTTATGTTACATTTTTATAATGAAAGTATTTTGTTGATTTACGAAAATTCTCTATTAAATTTACTCAATGATCTTATAGATGATGCATTTACTGATAATTTAAATGAGAATTCAAAATTCTTAAATTATAATAAACACCTAAGATTCAATTTTTTTAAAAAAATTTATTATTCTCATTATTTACTGATTCAAGTGCTCCCAAACTTTGTTTTTAATAATGCATTTACAATTCATTTGAATTTTCTCAATTTCTTTGTCATAATATGTACAGGATATATTTCATTTTAACTTTTAAGAATTCGTAATTGAAAAAGAAAGTAAAATTTAAATTTTTGTCTTTCTTTAATATAGCAGTTAATTGCTTAGTACTTTATGAAATGTAATTTATAACATTCCTATAAATGTATGTAGTTTATGGCATTTTAAAATATTTTTGTTCAGTTAAGAGATTTTTGATGAACTAATAGAATTTTTAAAAAATATATTTTCAGCTGAAATAATATTGATTTAACAAAAAAATAGCACTGTTAAGTTAAAATATTGCATATTAGTTTATCTCACACACTATTTCAGTTATATTATTTTGGCATAAAAAAGTATTGCATTTCTTCTTGAGCTCCAGGTTATAAATTACTCATTAATATTTTTCCTCGATAACATTTACAAAAAAAAAAAAAAAATAAATAAATAAATAAATAAATAAAAATAAAAACATGAAATTTTTTTTCCTTTGATACAATAATTATCAACAACTCTTTGAAGATCGTAATATAGTGATGGTGTTGAAAAATTTTAAATCCCAAAAAATATTCTATTTTTTATTATAATTTGTTTTATCATTTAAGAAATACTGTTTGTATAGTCAGGTGATAATATATTAAGGCATACACAATTTAATTGACTATAACCATATCCACATGCAAATTGATAGTATCTTTATAAAAGCTAGATTATCAACCAATTCCTTATAAACTCGTTTATTTTAATATACTGGTAGTAAAATTCTAGAGTTACAAAAAATTGCTTTTTATTAGGAGAGTACAGCAAACAAAACTAAAAATTTCAAACTTGCGTTGCCTGAATTTTGAGTTTAATTAAGTAAAATAAATTTGTTATATTTCTTTTAACTAACTTGAATATAGTTTATTCGAATTAATTCTTAATTTTATATTTCAAAGGAAAAATTAAGTTTTTAAAGCATTCTAACTGTGATATATATTTAACGGTTATATTAACTTCTTACAATTATATTAATGCAATTTTAAATGTTAGTTTTAATGTCATGTTAGTAAATTCATATCCTTTTCATTCAAAACGAATTCTCAAGGAAAATTCTGACATCATTTTGAATATTGTTCATGTTAACCACTATAATTTTGTGCCAAAATTCTTATCTCAAATGTCAGTAATTTATTGCATTTTATCCATAATTAAGTTTTTAAACTAATTCGCGAAGCTAGCTTACAGATCGCTATTACGTTGTGAATTGTAATATTGATCTATAAAAGCTAAAGAACAACACTTTATACCAACTCTTTGTAAATATAAAGATCTTTAACTGAAAAAAGCACTTGCTCAGAAGTCTTCAAGATATTTCTTTTTTAATCAAAACTAATGCAATAAAGACTGGTCAAGAGAGATATTTAATTTGATGTGACACAAATTGAACATACTTCAATGAACAAAATAGACGTAAATGTTACCAACAAATTAATCATAGTTATAAGTTCGAATATACTCCTAAAATATAGACAAACAAAAATTCTTGCTTTCAGAACCATCTGAGAAGAAACACATCAGTATTTATTGAAAATGAAATCAAGTAAAATGTTTGGTGCATTGGCTACTGCAACAGCTATTTCTAAGACAATAGTTTGAGACAATTTTATTTTTTAAAAAACAAACTTATCAGAATTCTGAATTTTTAGTTACAAGAATATAGTAAGACTGAATAATTTTAAATATTCTTGTATTGAAAGATGTAACTATTCAAATAACTATCGAAAAAGCTAAGCAAAAGATAAGCAGTTCTAATCATCTGAAATTCGTACCATGGTTACTATGATTGGAAATGCAAATAATTACCATATAATTGCATCGGTATATAATGAGTCATTATAGCGTCATTTATAAGCCATATATAAAGAGGGGTAGACGGCCGTTTTTGAGAACTTCGTTTCTCACGTATTTTTTCCATATGCAGCTTTAGTCTCTTAAAACGGAAAAAGTATCATTTGACTTCATTTCTGAGAGATAGATTATAGTTTACCTTTCTGAGAAATTCGTCAACGTATTGGATAAGATTAAAGAACAGCCATGAAGAAATGATATTGCTAGATGCATGTGAAAAGCAGCAATTGATAGGAACAATTATTAACAAGAGAGAATAAAACGATAAATACGGAAAATATATAATTTTAAGATTAAATCATTTTATAGATGCAGGAAAAATTTAATTTAGGCTTAAAAGGTTATTTTTAACGTTTACTGAAATAAAATACATATATTATTCATACATTGCACACCAAAGGTAAATTTTCACTACAAAGGAAAATATTTTCTGAATGTTTTTAAGCTTTATCATAAATTATTACCTATGCTCTTATTAGGATAATTCATTCTTTAAAATATATTACTGCTAATAAGTAAACGTATATTGATCTCTTCCAGGATTAATTACATTTATTGCGCCGTGATCAAATTATTATTTTAAAAATCATTCATTTTAACTTCTTACTATCAAAGATTGTTAGATTGCTCTTAATGTATAAATTATATATTTAAAACTGAAATTGTTCGCTAGACATGTAAATTAAGCTACTTTCACACTTTCAAACAAACTTCCTAAGATTTTCAGTCATTTTTCTCTTGAAAACATTATGACTTCTCTCAAAGTAAACTCATAAATTAATGTTTTGCTTTTTATTATCCTTATTATTTCAGTTTAAATGTTAAGTAGATCACGGATGCGTGATTATTCATTTATATTCAAATTACTTCAATTACTACATAAAGCGAAATAAATTCTTGATGTGCGTGTGATATTGAAACGAATGTGTGAACAAAATAACAGATTAACTAATTTTCTTTTCCTGCGTAACACTACCTAAAAAATTCTGCAGAGTTTTCTTACATAATTTGGAAAGCATATTTATTCTATCGTCCAAAAAACTATAAAATATTTTGAAAATTAAATCATAAATACGTATTTAAGTAAAATCTGAGTTCTTTCTCTTTCAGATACTTAGTAAAATCTTAGTTTTTATGTTAAGTGCCATTCAAAGATCATATTGTTTCTTTATGAATGGATAAACTCTCATAACTGATAATATGATTCTATAAATGTTTGTGTGAATATATATATATATATATATATATATATATATATATATATATATATA
>JAPDSC010083586.1:302551-353573 GCA_026290005.1 Latrodectus geometricus | reverse complement strand
CTTGTTTGAGACTGCAAAGTAAAATGACATTTAAAATATTTTTTAAGTGTTTTAGAATACCCAAGATTACTGAATGTTTTAATTAATGAATAACCCTGATGCAAGTTAACCTGAAATTTGTGATTCCTAATAATAAAAATCAATGAACCTTTTTGTTCATAGATAAAAATACATAGTCATTACAGTACACGAGGATACCTAATAATGCATGTAGATTCCTTAATACTTTTTCAAAAAACAGAAAGGGCAGCTTCATTGTACCAAAACATGCTTACTGCAAGGACTTAGGGAAATATTAAAATGATAGGTTTTTACCATTTAATTCTTCTTGTATTTACAACCACATATTAAATTAAAAGTACTAAAATAAATACTCAGTCAGTATTTGTAGGTAATTGGAACTTTTATTCGTCATTCTAAAAAAAAAAAAAAAAAAATGCTTGAATAAAATTTTTAAATCCGAATTCACTATGAGATGTGAATAATATCCTGTTTTTAGATAAAGAAAAAATAAACAAAATTAAATCACAACCCAATCGCAGCTAAGAACACTCTTTTCATTAGGTCCTGTCAAAAAGAAATAAAAAAAAATTTCGACTAGTGGGGACGAGAATCAGGTATCACTTGACGGAACTCTGATGTTGCCCCAACAAGTACTAGCCTAACGAATCAGCACAATACTAAGTCGGCATATGTTGTCGTATCAGTGATACCTATCTACTTGATCATGGTTTGTTGAACCACTATAACTTTCAGGAGATTTTTCTTTGTTAGGCAGAACAAGGGAGCAGTGAAAAGACTGGAACCACCATTAAATAATAATCGGCTCCCGGGACCATAACCTTTAATAAAATCACCACTACCGCAGCGGGTGGGGGTTTGATAGGATATAGAGGGAATGTTTGCGCAACCATCCAGTTGTAATCATAGAGGTTTGGAGAGAAAGATTCGCCGCCCCCATTTGTATGTCCCTCTTGACGTTACCTCTAGTGACTCTTTCCCCAAGGGAAAGCGGATAATCCACTCGTTGGGGGACTCGTTATTGACCTGAATGATCCAGCGAAAAGGAATTAGATACACTTCCCCGCCTCTACTTGAAATGCGCGTTAATTCGATTGAGCTTTGTTAACAATAGCGCATCGTTGCTTCTGAAAGGCGTCCCGAGAAGGGGAATTGGGCTTGATTTTTACATGACAAGTCACTATCCGTCTTGACTTAAGGTATAACTGCTACTTAATAACATGATCAATTAGCTTTACGTATTAATTTCAAGTTTTGTTAAATCACTGACCATTATCCAAAACTTATTTAAATTAAATATTATAAAAAACTATGAAATAATAACGATTAAGAATAAGTAAGATTTCAATTTTTGAGAACTGATATCGTAATCACATTTGCTTAGATAATTTAATATTCTATCAATAAATTTAAAATATTTAGCACAAAGTTTTCTTTAAATAATGTTAAATTCCTTTTTTATAAAATGCAAGCAATAAATTTTTTGTGATATCTTTACACATTAATCATTAATGTTAAAAAGAAATAAAATAAAATAGTATAATTAAAATTTGTACATATTTTCAGTGATTAATATTACTGATAATTATTATTATTAGGTTAGTTGTAAATACTTTTGTCAACTCAATTCATTATGATTTTACTGCTAAAATCTTTGAAGTGCCATTGAATTATTTGCTGTAATATTAACAATGTAGTATTGTTTTACATTAGATCGAATAAAAAGTGATAAATTAAGAAGTTATTTAATTATTTTTGTGGAATTGTGTGATAATATTTTCGTTTTAATTCATCAAAAATATGTAACTATTTTAAAAAGCCTTTATGCAAATACAAGATACTTCAATTTAGCAGTTGTCTAATGGTAAAGGCGCAATACTTTTTTTTTTAAGTTTTATTATTTTGTGAAAGCATGGTTTGCAAAATGGAGACTGTTAGGGAATTCGGGCTGTCTTTTAATATTAATCTACAGATGCATTATTGAACATATTTTTACAACGAGAAAAAACTAATACATTTTTATTTTTTATGTTTGATTAGCATTTCGGTAGATTTTATTTTGTTATATTTAAACAGATCAATTTCACTCAATGAAATTTGTGTGTAGCTCATCACCTTGCATCAAATTATCAAATGAAATAAGATAAGATGAGCTACATGCAAAAAAAAAAAAAAATCATTATTCTTAAGCTTTAATCAAAGTTTACTTTTGATGTTTATTTGCATCTTATTGATCAAATTAGAATTTAGTATTGAATCCATTATTCTATTCCTTCTCACTTAAACTTTTAAGCAAAAATGAGTCTGAATATTATATATTTCATTCTCCTGAAAATTATACTATAAACATCTAATTTTTTTTACTTTGTCTATTAACTACGATGTAATATCTAATGATATCAACTTGCAGCAAAGCTACAGATGTCATAAAGTAAAGCTACAGTAATTAGAAAATCAAAACAAACGGGGCAAAAAACTGATCCATTTCCTTTAACTGAAGTATTCTTATTAAACTTAAGTAATCTTATTAGTAATATTATTAACTGAAGTACTTTAGTTAAAGAAAAGACTGTATGGATGAAACTCTGTTTAAAAATTGGCTTGAAAAAGGCTCTTTCACAAGGTAAGGAGTACTTGAAATATCAAAATTTACCCTAGGAAATTGCATGACTAGTATATCCTAAAGGTAAGGTATATTACATTTGAAATGGAAATTTTTTTTTTAAACATTTTTGTCCTTCCTGCACTATCACAGATCTTATTCAACCAATGGACCCTGGTGTAATTACTTCAATTAGGAAAATATAAATGAAATTATTGACAAAAATATTTGAAGAGTTTATCTTAAAACTTTCTTGAAGGATAGCATGGTTCTCTACATTTGTGACTTAAATATTCGGTAGGAGCCCATTGAGAAATTAACATTATTGAAGTTTTGGTGTAATGAAAAGATCTTTGGTAAAATCTGAAAGAATATTTCCATCTATTATATTGTGAAAGTTTTTTTGGTAGAATGAATTATGAAGAAGATAAAATGTGGCACTTGTGATAAAGGCTTCGATCATGTAACGATTAACCAATTGCTGAAAAAGCATTAGATATCAATCAGAAAGTAAGTGATGAAGATACTAAAGTACAAAATAAGATTATATATACATTGCTGAGACCTAGCTTTAAGCTCTTTTTGAAAAGCATTATTCAGTGTTTATGGAAAGAAATTGATGCATCGCTTTTTCGTAAAATCGTGCTAAATAATTCAATTTCTAATAAGAATATCTCAGTGCTAAAAAAAAAATATTTTCGATTGATTTTCTAGAAGTATGAATTTATAAATTTACAAGTAGTAATTAATTTTATTATTCTTTGAGTAACACACAACGTTATGTTACTTAATGTGCTTATAAATTGTTAATTCTTATTTGAAATGATTTGTTCCTTTTTCATAGTTTTTTGGATTATCCACGAAATTGATTTAACCGTGGAGGTCACACCACTCTATTTCAGGGGTAATTGGGGGTTCAATCTATGCACTTTTTTTTAAATAAAAAGCATTAGAGTATGTAGTTACTAATTAAATAAGGGCATTGAATAAATTTATATGTATTGTAAATATTAGCTGTCTTAAAATTAAGTTAATCTTCTAACTTTCTTAATTTTAAAAGTAAACTTAACTTGTGTTTTAAAAGTAAGCTTCATATCTTTCATTAAGCTATAAATTTTTATTATTTTCAACAACTGATTCATACTTGAGTAAGGTTAAATTATTAAGAATATTTTTTACCTCTTATACCATTTTCATCACTTCTTAGAATGAAATTGAAAGAAAAAGTTCAAAAAAATTCTAAAGATTATTTATGGCAAAATTGATCAAGTTTGTAAAATGCATCAACAAGTTTGAGTTTAACGTTTCCTATTTATTACTTATTTATGTTTTAATAATTTTAAAAGAAATTGGTTAGAAAATATATGAAAATTCTCGATTAAAAACAACGCATTTACCCTTGTAAATTATTGTAAAATCATTCAATATAGTACTTAAGTTTTTCAAAGCATTGGAAATCATTACAATGCTGAAGTTTACAATAATGCAAAGCTTGGAAAAATATTTATTTACTTTAATAATTAAATAATAAATCATTGAATAATGAAAGATAGTAAATAAATAAATATTAAATATTTAGAAAAATTATTATATATAATAGAAATATGTATTAATAGTGGTAAACTACAGGTATGAAGCACTTACAATGTGTACAAACAACGAAATGAAAATTTCCCTTAAGGATTCATAACAGTTGTATGTTACCTCTTATAATGCATATTAAAAATTCATTTGGTGGACAGCTATAACAAGATCAACTCCATCTTTTATCAAAGGAATATACTGGAAATATAATATTGAAAAGAAATTTTCACCTTGTATGGGTGTGGCACTAAAATATTTCATTCACAAGTAACCAAGCTGACCATTCAACCCACATTCGTTTTTGACAAATCGCATTAAAAGCTTGACTAGATTTGCTTATTACTGTTAAACTAATTATTTTATTTTGTCTTATTATTACTCTTAAACTAGAAATTTATTTTGTCATTATGGTGAACACACCACTTTCTGAGCCATAGTTATCAATACTAACTCAAGCCTTCGAATTTAAATTCAAAATTAAAATTATTGTAATAAATTCCCTATTAAGTTCGACAGCTCTGAAATAAGTTGAATGATTTGTTCAAAATTATTCTTAGCAGGCAAAATATAGTGAAATGAATTACTATTACATCTCTACCAACATTATACATTAACTGAAACCGTATTATTATACACATAAAATGTAGTTATTCATAAAACAAATACGCGAACACGATAAAAATTAATCGGAAACACATTTACATACATTGTACATCATGTACTTTGTATCGCAGTTTGCCGTAATATAACGGAAGCATAGTTACTTCTACTCATTTATGTCTTTTCCCAATCCTATCTTGGAGAAATCTCGGCCAATCTATTAGAAAATTCCCTTTCGCCACATAGCAGTACCGTAGATGTCGCCATTTGTCCTAGTTACCTCACCGCCAAATTACCTGTAAATCTCTTTTACCCAATTTCCAGGCTCAGATTCTAGAGATTTGTCGGTAAAGGGGGAAATCCCAGATATTGTTCGCAAAAGGGTTAAATTAACACAGCAAGAAAAATAAATTAGAAACTGAACATTTTTTGTGGTTTTTATTGCTAAAGGATAAAGTGAATATTTAAATATCTATTTTTAGAAATTGATTACTGACTTCATTGAACTTAAAAAACAAATGACTTATTATATTAAAATACTTGTAATGATTTATTTTTATAATAATGTATGCATTTTTAATTAATTATCTTATGAGATTTTTATTAATCAAAAAATTAAAGAAAACTTCAATTATATTAAAATGGAATTTTCTGTCAAGTTAGATTTAAGTCCCCACATGTTATTCTTTTAAAATATATATTCTTATGAAATAAACCTTTAATATCTTTATAGTTAACACAATAAATTTTTTATCAATAAGTTTATATATGTTTAAATAAAAATAGGAAATTACCATTAATTATTTAATTCTGTATTCTTGCTTTTACACACAATATAAAAAAGCACACACACGTAATTTCTCTTTCACTTTTTCTATAATCTTATTATAGATTTAAAAATTCTATCAAAGAAATTATTAGCATTAATATGTCTTTTTTAATTGTTATTAATCACCAGAAAACTAAGTTTAATAAAAATTTATTTAAATTTTATATTTTAACGTCCTGTGAATCTTCTAGTAAAAATATATGCATTATATTCTATATAACTGGGATCTACATCTGATTTACAAAAACAAATCTCCATAAAAACATCATTATCTTAGTTAACTAAAATATGATACATTTTTTTCTCTTAAAGTTGAGTGTTGCTTTCATTAAAACTTTTTAATATTAATTAAAATTCATTAAATTTTTTATGCATTTAAAAATTACTTAGAATCATATTATTTCTGATCCTATTATATAAATGAATTTCATTTTTCAGGTTGATAAAATTACGAATTATTAATAATTTTTGAAAGCTGAAAGTAAAAGGGTGAATTTTCTATTTGTCTCGGAGGATGAATGTTTGAATACTTTAATGCACATAAAATGATAATATTTATTCATTATTATATTATAGCTTACAATTTCCTTGAAAATAAATTATTTTACTTAAGTGCTGAAGTTTCATTTAAACTAAAGTTCTAACGGCTGAATTCAATTTCGAAATCTTTCTCAAAATGTATTCCCGTTTAAATAAACCAGCACAGATTTTAAAAATTTATAAGAATCATTTCATATTGTGAAATTTCAAACACACTGCTGGGAAACTATAAATAAATCTTAGTTATACATTTGTAATTTTTTAGAACATTAAATGGACGACTTTTGAGTTATTCTTCTCAAATTTAAAGCATTTTTTGCGCTAGAAAGAAGCAGAGTTAAGAAAAATTATTCTTAATTTTTTTTCAAATGGGAACAAACAACACCATGATTTCGTAATCTTTATACAGTGAACTTCAAATTCTACTTCATTAAAAATAAAAATTCAGAGTAAAATGATTAATCACCCTCAAATTTTCATTTTTCCTTACAAATGCTTCTGTGTTCTTTAGTTCTCAATTTTATTTTTAATATTTTTTACACATGATAAATTTAAATATAATTTCAAGAAATACTTTGAACGATAACTTATTTTTAAGCAATGTTATATTTCGTCATCATTAGTTCTAAATCTTACAAATACTTGTAATAATTATTTTATAATTAATTAAAATGAGCATTGGGCTTCCTTCAGTTAAAGTGATATGGATTTTTAAAACATCAAGCCATTGAGCAAAATACTTTTTCATTTTCTCTAGAAGCCTTTTAAGCATTCAAACATACTGGTTACAAAATGTCAAATTACAAAGAAAGTTTCTAATTCTCATATTTATGATTAATGAATGTAAAAAATTATATTCACAAAAAAATCCGGTCCTAAGTCAGCTACTAATACAACAATATTGATTGTTTTTGGCTCCAAATGATGTTGCACTCAAAGTTGATGTACTCAAACACAAATTTGTGGCAGAGATTTTAAAATTATTAAGCGTACAAATTGCAGCAACAACTGTGCATGTATCAGAATTTTCACAACGAATTACTTTATGAAATAAAATCAACTTTATCATATCACTCGTTTAACTGCTGAAGTATGATTGAGTACGTAGAGAAAAAAATTATATGAACGCATGAAAAATTTTTTATTGAAGGTCTATGTGTCTTTCAAATGAATTCAGGTACTATTACACGTCTAATTTAAACTGAGGTCAGTAAAAAGAAAAGTATAAGTCGTGAAAATATAATTAAAAGTCAAAATAATATTGACATAAAAGTATGATTTCATTCTTTTTAAATAACTTTATCGACGTCCATACATTCTACAATGCAAATGTGAAATTTGTGAGTTATCGTGATTTGTGGCATTTTATGATTCCTGTCTAATACGTGTAAACATAAGATAAAAGTATTAATGATATAACTTTTTTTAAATTTATGGTTGATAATCGAAACCATTCACTCCATATTTTGAAACATTCCTGGATACCAGAAAACCAATAATATGATCTAGGTCCTTAGATTTTCATCTAACATTATTAAAGAAAAGAAATTGAACCTCCTCCAAAGTAATTAAATGATCTAAATCACAGATTGTTCTTTTTAAGACTTTTATTATCAGTGACAACTTGATTGTTGAATGAAAATTTGTTTTTAATTAGTATTTTGTCATCAATCAGTTTTTGCATACAAGAGTTAATTCCAACGGGAACTATGATTTAAAGCATATTATGAATCATTGCAAGTTTGTATGAACATGATTAAAATTGAACTCACGATCTGTTGAAAAGAAAAACATAGCTTTAGGCATTCAGTTGACAGTTTGGTTTAAAAAGGGAAAAAGCGAACATGCATTACGAGAAGAAGACAATTTTTTAAAACTGCAAACAACATTTGTTGAGTTTTTTGAAAAAAATCATTTGAACTGTTTTTCATTAAAACTAACTGCTCAAAGGATATGTTGCTGGAATATATTAGATACAAAGAATGGAACAAAAATGATACAAAGAATAATGATCAAGTAAAAGGAAAGTAATTCTGTCACACGTAGATTTCCCGCTTATATTTTAACTTTATTTAGATTTCTCACTCTTTTATTTTAGCTTATTTATTTATATCCGAACTTTTGGACAATTGTTTGATCTTCATTAAGCCATTTTTAATGAAGCCAATACAGATTCGTACTACATAGAACGAATATATGAGGTCATTCTATGGATGAACAAAACGGAAAATATGTGACTTCTTTAATTAGTTTATAATATTAATCGCTTGCATATTTATATTCATTGGTGTTATGTTAACATTCCAAGCAATCTGAAAGTTAATTTTATTGCACAAATTATTTCGCTTAGAAGAATTAGTATTCATTCATTTTAATCTTATTAAGCTGATATATATATATATATATATATATATATATATATATATATATATATATATATATATATATATATATATATATTATGCTAAAGTATGTTTGTCATTGGCTAGTGTAAAAAGTCGTAAAAATTATGTACCAAAAAATAGAGTGCCAAAAAAGTGGTCAAAGATATCAAGTAACGTAGTTTTAATTATTGTGCTAGGCGTAAGGATAAAGAAAAGCAGCGATTCAGTGGAAGAAAAATGTTATATTTAGTCAGATGCTTGTTAAAATAAATGAAAGACAGTTACTGCTGCTACATTTTTTCGTGCTCTAACCATACTCCCAGAGAAGAAAAGGTTTGTTTTTATCCACATTGAGCAGCTTTTCTTTTTCAGGGATCACATGATCGGTGGGGAGCAAAGGGAAAAGGACAGCAGACACTTTGAGCAGTGCATTTCCATCCTTTCTGCCTTTTTACTACTCACAGAGATCAGCAAACAACGGAAGTACGCGCACTCTAGAATTAAAAATCGATTTTTCTCCTTTGTGCCCAAGTGAAGCAGGCTTCCCTGCACCTTGCATTAAACTAGCTATGATGTTGGTTACAAGATTAGGGCTACAAGCCGATTGCGATAAGCCTTTACCCCATCGGCAGAGGGTGGGGTGAACCCCTTCAGTGCAAATGTAGCCAAAATAAACAAATGAAAGGGGAAAAGAGTTTATTCTTTGCAGCTAGATGCTGACAAGATTTTATACCCCTTTTGAAAAAATAGGGTGACTTAATTCTCCTATCTTAACACTTTCGGGCCAAATGCTCCGCGTAACAATAGGATAAAACAAAATGAAATTCTCTAAGAGGTACTTTGCGGAAGAGTTCTGAGATTTTAAGTAATAAACTCCTGAAATTTCATACCCCTGAGAGATGTGATAGATATATAATTACTATATATATATATATGTATATAGTTTCAGAAGTAAATTTGTTAGATATCAAGTAACGCAAATAGTAAATATATTTATTTCCTATTCCCTGTTTTCACAAATATTTTAAAATGGAGTGAATTTAATTACTGATTTTATAATTAATGCCAAGGAAATTTAATTTTTAAATTTTGATTGGGGTTTGTTGCATTCAGTTACAAAAGTTGAAAGCTCTGTTTTTTTTACAAATTCATTAACAATGTTGCTGTATATTTGTATTTATTTGACTTGATATAAAATAATTCTATTTGAATAATAAGCACTGTATAAATCTCTACTTGTTTACAGAATGAGTAGCTTTTGTTGTTTAAAGTTAAAATTTTGCACTCAAATAATGTGATGTGATTATGCTAAGATTGATAGAAAAGCAAATATGGGTGATGCCGGCATTATAATAGTTGTATCGTTGAAAGAAAATGTGTGAAATAAATATTCATTTTAATGAATCAACACTTTTATATAACTGATTATAATCTTTTATAAATGTTTTATATGCAATTTTTCTGATAAAAATGTATGATACACCTTATTTATAACTTACAAGGTTAGTTTTAGCTCAAAATAATTTCTATATTGAAAATGTATATTCTGATAACAAATTTTTCATTTTTAAATTTGTATGGAATGTTCTTTTAAAACCCTAGAAAAATAAAGTATTTTCAAAATCAGTTTCAAATCTATTTATTTTATACTTACTGAATTATATAAATTAAGGTAAAGTGGGGGCCTATTAGGGTTTTTATCCTTATAATTTTTCTGTTCATAGGATGGCTTATAATCAATTTAATTTCAAGAAAGCCTTTCATCGACCATGTTCTAACTTCATTTCCCTTACAAAATTGTTTACAAATTTTTTAGCGCAAATTATTTCAAGATAAAAAAAAATTCGCATTAATATTATAATTTATCCTTGACTGGGGTACTTTGAAAATTATTTTTTTGCTATTAAAAATGGGTAGCTTAACAGCTAAAATTGTAGTGATATATAGAGAGTTAGGTGTGTATGTTGTTTGAATACCCTTATAATTACTTTCAACTTCTTGGATTATTGCAATAATTACGTGTCGAAAGGATTTAATCAAGAAAATGTTTTTGTGCACTTACGCAGGGAGATGTTTAAAGCAAAAAACAGACATATAACACCCACCCCTAATTGTTGAGTAGTGTAGAGATTTGAACTAGGAACTTATACTATAAAAAAAGTGGTCTCTTTACTAAGTAATTATGAACCTTTTTTCCTTTATTTTAACTTTATATAAGTTTATTTAGTTATTAATATTCTTATATTTATTCATATTATTTTGCCTTTGAATATTATTTGATAAGAAACAAGATCATTAACTTATTAACCAAGAAAATGCTTTTTTGTTCCTATTTTTCAAAGCGATTAAAAAGTGAGAAGAATATTTCATTTTTAAGGGGATAGTTTTTTTTTATGTGATCCATTTCAACGCTAAGAAATACTTTCTCATAACCTGAGGTAAAATAAAATTGATGAAAATAATGTTTAACTGCTAGAGAACCAATATGACCATTTCGCTCGCTTTTTGTACCGACAGATGATGTACAGATGAAAGAAAAAGAAACATTTGTAAATGCACGATCGGTATTCGTTGGTTTATTTCGGTCTTTTATGACCGTCACTATATGCATCATTTGGCTTGGGAAAGAACATAAGTTGGTAGTCAGCGTTGCGTGCCCTCTACAATTGCTTATCGACCCTTACACACCTGCAGCAACTCAAAAGCCAGGTTACTGTGTATATCAGACAGGTGGAAGCCTATGAGGTCATTCTTTGATACCATGAATGGTAACTTGGTAGCTGAATCCAGCTTGTACAACAACCTGTAATAATCACCCCCTTGTTGATGCTTGATCGAAAAGGTTTTAAACCTAAAAATAATAGAAAAGTCAATAAACTAGTTATAATTTGAACTTAACGAAAAAAAAAATTATGTTAAATATCAAGACCCTAATTTTATGAGAGGATTATTTTTGGATTCATTTTCGATTAATTTTTATGAGCATAACGCACGATATATATTAAGGAAAAAACAAATCATTTGGAGTGATATTCTTATTACGCATGTATTTTCCTTACACTTTGTGTATTTACAAATTAGAATTTTCTGTGCACAGTCAAGAATATAGGGATTATATGCCAGAGTTGCAATTGATTTATTATTATGTTATGATTTATTAATAAGAATTTGTGGTTTTTAATTCTTAATTATTAATTAAAAATATATTGTTTAATTAACATATAAGATATCATCAATGTAATGTTATTTTATGAAAATTTCAAATTTTCTTTCAATAATAGCTGTTTTAATGTCTAACAAATTGCACTTTACCTATTTCTGTATTTATAAAATAAATACTCATAATCTCTAGTTAACATAGCAAATATAATATAATAATCTCTAAACATTTTATCAAAACTGTTCACCTCAAGACTTGCATCCTGTAAATTAAAAATTTTATCTTCTAAAAAAATAGATTTTATTAAAAATGCGAAATATATTTCTTTCGGATAAAGAATTGTACTTAAAATAAATCAGAAACCAATTAACAGCAACCCTTGCTAACTTCCGTAAAGATACAGATAATGATGTGATAATTGTTTGGGAAGGAAATCGCAGTGAAAATTAGTACCCTATGAAGTTCCTACTTCCTCCGGTCTTAATTTTATTAGGTAACCAGTACACTAAGCACTCTTGTTTTATGAAAGTTTACCTTTTTGTCCTTAAATGCAAACGTATTTCTTAAATCAACACTTATTAAAGGAAGGAAAAATAATGTCAGTTGTTTTTAGATAGTTGATATTTGTAGATATAAAATTGCAAACAATTTTAGTGAAACAAATTTTCCCTTTCATTAGTAAAAAAGACATTAAAAAAAAAATTAAATATATTGTATGATTGTGTATTTAAAATTCTCTATTTACAAGTCTTTTTTCATATTGTGCAGTTAATTAATTTAATTTCACAAAAATTTATCGCATGATTTTTATATATGTTGAATCGTATGATTTTGAATAATTTAATTTCACGAGAACTTGATCAACTTCTCAATATTTTCGAGATTTGAGTTTCTTAAAGTAAGGTATTGTGTGTTAATATTTCAAATTAAATGTTTCTTTAGTGATATTTATATAAACACATATATTATTTGCTTTATAAATAAGAAAGTCAAAAACTTCTTAAATGCATTTAAATTCACAAAAATATTTTTTCATTTTGTACGTTTTCTTTTAAAAGAAACATTTCACAAAACACTCAGTAAAGCAGTTTTTCAGATTCTTAATGTGAAATTTTGTGCAATTATTTTTGTGTGAAAAATATAATATTGAATCAGAAAGCTAAACCTTCTTAAGAAATTACTTTTGGTAATGTACATGGTTCTTAAATATATAAATTTCAGCATATTTCATTAGATTTTGGAAATGTAGTAATATAAATCTATAGATTTATATTTTAAAGAAACAACAAACAAGAAATGCGTTTTCATTTTTTCATAATAAGTTCATTTCGAATATATTGCTAAAATTAAAACTAATTATTTAGTTATTTCTTGCGAAAAATTAAATTAATTTTTGCAATTAATTAATTCTATGAGAAAAATTTCCTTCAGTAAATGGAAGGTAAATGTATAAAAATTTTTTAAAACTTGATTTCATTTATTGAAAAAATTTTTGCATGCATCATGAATTCTAGAATTCAGTAAAATAAGGAGCTTTAAAGTTATTCAAACAATTTAATAAAAAATATAACTTATTTTTGTATTTATACACACTTTCAGGTTATGAATCTAGGCTTATATGTGAGATCATCTAATTGTAAGGGTATCTAAAGAATCTTTAAGAAATCTGTAAAAATTTGAGGATTCCGAAAGGATTTCTGATTCCTTATAAATGCTTAAAATTAAATAAGATGGTTTTACTTGTGGAAAATTTCGAAATTATGTGATACTTATTTATGTGGAATGTTCTTTAAGTTGATTATTCAGATGGAGAACATACATGAGTAATTTACACAAATTAAATTTTATGTAACATAGAAAAAGATTTAATACTACAATTCACAAAAAAGTATTTGTGAATCGTAATATAAAATCTTTTTATTAATATTTTTATATATTTTTTAGACACATTTATTTTTTAATGCTTTGAGATTTGCCAATAAATTTTTACTGAATAGTGATCCTTAAATATTGAAGTTTTCCTAACTTACTATTAAATTAATGAATTACAGAAAATAATTTTTCTATAACTCTCGTTTTTGAAAAGAACTTAGATCACATTTGTCATTTAGACTTGAATTTGTAATTTTTCTTTAATTTGTTTAAATCCCATGACTTTAAACTATGAACCTCTTTGTTACTTTTTTTTATTCTCTATATTTATTATTAACAACGATTGTAATAGTTGAAGATTGCTATACTACTATTTCTTATATGAATAGAAAATATAAACTTTGCGTTAATATGAAGCAATTATGAATAATGATGTTGCGATGATTGATATTCAATAATACTAATTTGTTTAAATATCATTCATCTTACATTCAGAAAAGTTTCACTTATAAGTAAACTTTTAAATTAGTTTGGCAATGTTTATCATTTTTTTAAAAATTACTAATGAAGTAAAGTTATTCGTGTTAAATAAAGTCATCAGTTTGTTGATCGATTTAAATAATGTTATTTTGACCGGAAATCTTCGGAACAATTATGAAATTGGATGATACCCAAAACATTCAGCACTTCGCGAAAAGAATTTCTGCTTGTAGATATTCTCAAAAAGCGTCCTCTCTTAAGATTGAAGTGAATGTAAATGTAATTGAACACATTTTCTGCAAACTTGAATTGTTGCATTGAACGTTAGAAAGAAAAAAGAAACGTTGATAAAAACAGGAATTTGAAGCCCAGAAAATTGATGAAAATGCAAACTTCGCATTTATCATTTATTAAAAATACTTCTAGTTTTAATATTTTGACATTTTTGGCTAAATATTTTTTAGAATAAATGTAGGCGCATTGAACATATTTAGCCATTTATCTCTAGCTAACCACTTTTACTATATCTAATCTCTAATGTACAGTAATTTACTATTACATCACTATTTCTGATAAAAAAAAAAGTTGCAATATGTTTTTAGAAAATGAGTCTCACTTCAATGAGAATAAGCGAAATGTGTAATAAGCGTGAAATCAATCACCTTGGAAACGAAATTGTGAGTATAACACAGTCACTGAAAAGAAATTAATTGTGTTCTATTGAAATTATGAGCTACCATTTTTTGTGAAAATTGCTTTTGAAGAACAACTTTTCATCTTACAAAAAGTTTTTTCAGCTCTCCCCTTATCAAACTTCTCTTCAATATCAATAAGTTTTAAAATAGCTAAAATTCAACTATATATTTTACTTCTTCTTTTACAAAATATTAGCATCAGCATTTTTTATACACCAATATGCATACCTGTTAAGGATATTTGAATTAAGAAAGCCTAATTTAATCAAAGTGTGCTTTTAAAAATTATCAGTTTTTGAAATAAATCAGCTAATATTAATAACTTATTTATTTTTATTTGCTGATACATTTAATTTAGAAGGATTGCATAGAAGACCTATTTTAGAAAAAAAATTTTAATAATGAGAGTTTGTTTTAACCTGATATATTATAAATTTATTACCTTAAGAATATGTTCTTTTCAGAATAAATTCAAGCATTTCAAATTTTTTCAAGATACCATTTTTATAAAAAAGTGTACATCTTAAATATTGCAAAGCAAAATATTTGTTCTTTTGGAACATAAAAAAATTCTACCTATGAAAAGTTTTTACAATAATGGTATACAATAAAGTATGTATATATAATCCCAATAATGATTAATTAAAATACACCAGTCATCATTGATTTAAATAAATTGGATCTAATAATAATATTAGGGATTTTTGAATGTGCTATAATGTAGAAAGAGAGCACAATCTTTTTTTATCACATTATTAAAAGCACAATGTAGTTATAAATTCTTTTTGGAGAAGAATATGAAGTACAAGATTTAATTTCATTTTTATATTTTCACACATTCTGTAATGTGCAAGCATATTTTTATGAATTTAGTATAATATGTATTATATTGCACTGCCTTTTATTTTATTTTATGTTAATGTTCAAAATTTTGACTCCTTTTTCTAAAATTCTTTCCGCTTAAGGGTTTTATTTATTTTTTCGTTTTATTTTTTAAGTAAGTTTAAGTAAATTTAACAAATGTTTTAGCAAATGTTTAAAGTAAGTTTAAGTAAATTTACTTTAAACATTTGTTAATGAAAACAATTATAAGGATTCTATTGAGTTGTATTTTTTATAATTAAACTACCAGGAAATAAATTAGTGCATATTGAAATTCGGAACATTCTCTTTTTCTTGCCGTAATGGTATTGAAATATTTTGTAAATTTTCAAAAGATTTAGAAAACCTTTCATCTACTTTTAAATGAAATGAACAGAGGATAGGCAAACAATTAACTTTTAGAGCCTCTGATAATGCTATCGTTGTGAAATATTATCTGATAACTTCTGGAATAGTTTTTATGGATCCAAATCTATCTCATAACTAATTTAGTAAATATATTTTAAGTTTCAAACAATAATTCACTCGAATACCGATTATATACAAAATACCCAACTATACTATTTGGAAGTTGTCTAATATGCAAAGTGCCAAATAAATATGTACCATTAAAAATATGATGCTTATATAAGATTTTTTGTATTTTATTTTTCTAAAGAGGGAATGATTTTAATTTGAAAAAGTTATAAACCTGAAGTTACACTGAAATTAATAGTTCTGATCTTATAAATCACACAGGGATAAAATTTATAAAAAACATAATCTATTAAAGGACAACACAGAAATTAAAATATTATCTTATGCTTAAATAGTGTAATTCATTAATCACACATACTCAAAAAGTCCTTTTTTGGATATTCCAATGTCTGGAAAAATTATCTTTTAAAAATTAAATTCTAGTCTTTCAAAAGAAACGTATAACGTTTCAGTATTTAGAAAAATAACGTATAAAAAATAAAATAATCAACATTTGTTGAAAAAAATATAAATATATAATCTTTGAATAAGTACATATATCGCTTATAAAGATTTACACTTTACTTGTTTTTATAAGGCATTGGAGAAAGTAATAAATCATAGAAAAGCATTCTCATTTATTTACAAAGTAACAGCTGTTATTTAATAGCCTATTTACAAAATAATGATATTCGAATAACATAATTCAGGGAAAATTTTATTTAATGCAAAATTAATCATGAATGTTATTGATTTTGTTATTTCTTGAGTAACTGAGTAATTAAAGAGTCACATCTTGAAGAAAAGATGATTAATATTTTTTTTGAAAAATGCAGCAATATATAATAAATGTTGAAAGGTAAATTAAATTTTTTTATTAAGAATATGCATATAAATATGCTATATTCTTCTTTTTAAGTAATTCCAAATATAAGTTAAAAAAACTGAAAATTCATTTAAGTAAATTATGCTTGTAACTCTGTAAAATATAAGTTTATAATTTTTTCTACCTTTAAAGCCTGGTAGAATACTTTTATTTATTACAATTTAATTATATAGGTCATAAAATTTCTTGAAAAATGAATTTTCCTCAATGACATGTATTTATTCATTTTCTCTCAAAATATATATTTTGAAATAATAAAAGGAGATTAATCATGAGTTATCGTGTATAAAATAAAAAATTTCAATATATCTAGCCCAACTGCCAAATGTTTACTAAAAATGGGGGTTTAATCTGCTGACAGTACTCAGATCAGAAATCAGATCATAAATGATTCAAAAAACTTTTCTGTTGTTTTAAATGGAAAAGCAAAAAATATTTGAAATCTAAAAGATTTATCAATAATTGAATATATTTTTTAAAATATCATCCATCAGATGTTTAGAGAAACATCGCAAGTAGATATGAATTTGCTTCCATACAACAATTATTCGTTAACTTTCGAAATTATTAGATATTTAATCATGCATTCTAATTCAAATATTTTTGCAATGACTAGAAGGAATATGAGTTATTGACTAAGTTTTTGATATTGTTTTTCTTCTACTTCTTTATTTGCTAAAATTTACTTGTATATGTTTTATATAAATATAAAAATAATTATTTTTGGTGTATTATTGCATTAAGTAATGTTTAAATCACTTTTTGAAAAAAAATCAATTGAAAAAAAGGGATAATTTTTTAAAGAAAATTTGTTTGACAAAATTTTCCTTGGATTTAGTAGAATTTTTTTTTATTATTTTTGGAATACTGAATATTTGGAGTTGAACATTTCCAAATTCAGGACCTTTGCTTTCAAGAAATGGATCTTAATCTTTAACGACAAGAATTAAAGTTCTCTTTAAGAATGATTTATGAAAATTTTCCTGGAACATAACATACATTTTTATTTTGGAAAAATTATTTTGAATTGTTTTTAATAAACTTGTAAGATTGATTAAATATTTTATAAGTATTTTATTATTATAGTGCTTTAACTTTTGATAAAACACGTTATTATTTATTTATAATAATTTATTTTTCACGATAATTTTTTAATTGCAATCATAAACTCGGAAAAATAACTGGATCATTTTCAACCATTTTACACTGATAGACATATTTCATAGAGTAAATGAAATTAAAAAAATGTTACTCAATTAAAAAAAAAGTAAAATAATTTGGTTTGCTGAGAATTTAAATGTATGAGCTTTGTTTTCTTTGAATGGAGTCGCATTATTTTTGAATTACAAGAAAACCTACTGTGTCTTCATATTGTGTTTTTTAATTTATTTAGAATCTTAATAAGATTCGGCAAAAGTTTAAATCTATATTGTTTAATATGAACTTAATTCATTTTTATTAGTTTCCAAGAAATTATTTAAAATATTCAGAGTTAAAAATGATATTCAATTTCATTTTATACAATAGAGAAACTTTATTGTGGAGGATACAAATTATTTAAATCAAATAGTGTAAATCAGGAAAAGACTTAGGAATGGATTCTACGAAGTTTCCTGAAAAACAAAACAGTGGCGGAAGTAGCAGGCTTAACGTTCCTGATTCTCTGTCTCAGAAACAAAGAAAACAAGATCGGCGATCTTTGTTTCCAAGAAAATGGGAGGCTTCTCGAAAATTTCTGAAATTAAATAAAGAAGTTAAAAATCTCCATAACGTTGGACCTAAATGAAATGATTATGTTTTATTTATTAAAATGAGAATCTTTTGATTCTTTCCCCCACCCCCACCTTAAGTCAGAGTGAGAAGAAGAGAGAAAAAGGAAGAAGAAAAGAGTAATATTAAACTGAGCATAAAAACAAATGAGATAAAATCCGTCACAAGGCCTGGAAGGTAATGAGGATTTCCAAAACTCTTACCAAATGAATATTATACGACGACGATGTGAAATTCAACTCTCTCTTGCTCACCCCCATCAAAGAGTGAGCAGTGGAGGGGTAGGCGAGAGCCTTGCTCTTTCCGCTTTTGTGTCCGCGCGCCGTTTTCTCCTAGTGATCTATATATAATGCAGAACCGGCATCTTATATTTAAAACCAGTTATAAATTATTACGTATTGTTAAATAATAGAAGAATGCCTTTCGCATTAGCTGTCTAAAGATCCTTATGAATTATTTAGCGGGGACTGGCGGTGGTCTAGCACCTGAAGTGCGGGGCGTGCCTTCATTTCCGAGTAGCGAGGCTCTCCGGAAACGTCTTTGCGGGCTCCTCCGCCCGGCAGCCGCTCTCTGCCGAGCCGCCTCCCGCCAGACCCTGCAACCGCTGGTAAGAATTTTCATCTCCTCCCTGGTAAAAGAGTTGCTTATAAGTTAGAAGAGATTTAACACTGTTCTTTGAGCAAAATGTGTTTATATTGGCCACGCTTATTTCATGGATATCTCGAAATTGTCTCGTATCAATAAGCTATGATGCGATGCTGAACTATTTGAAGAAAGTCTATTGTAACTTTGTTGATTATAAAAGATTGTATCGTATGAGAAATGGACATGTTCCCTATTTATTTACTTATCTGTTCCCATTGTGAATATATTCCTAAGTTTCTTAATAATGTTTAAAAAAATAATGATTGCAAAATATATTTAAGTGTGATTAGTATTTTCCTAACTATGAATGCTTGTGCAATTACTGGTTATTAAATATATAAATTAAAATTTAGGAATAAATTAGATTACAATTTTAGAACACTTTAAAAATGTTGATTAATATGCATATCATACAATATTATTTGAAGCGGAAATAAAATATAATTTATTTCAAATCGTCGACAAAATAATAATAAAAACATTCATTGAAATCATTATTATAGTGCCTTAATCCAAAATAAATGAATAATCAATTGCTATAATTTTCAGATTTTATAATATATATTATGTATGTTTAAACCCTAATTAGTTTCTATGATGATTAATTTCAATCACACATTATATATTTATTAAATTTAATTTAGTTTTATATATTTATTAAATTTACTTAAAATCGACTTTGAAATTAAATTTAAACTATATTTCCTTTAAAATTTATAAAGAGTTTTGATGTAAATTTTAACTCATCTGTCGATACCTAAAATAATTTTGGTGCTTAAAAAATCACAAACTATACATAACTACTTATTGGTTATTGATGATGCAAATATCAATGATATAATTGTAAGAATGTATATAATATTCTTAAGTACTTTTGTATATTAATTTAAATTTTTTTGTCGTAAAATATACTTGTTTTGTATGAAATGAGATTAATTATTTTAATTGAATATGAAGGAAATTCATGATAATATTAAAATTTTTTGCAAGCTAATTAATAAAATTAATTTGAAATGAGTGTAAGGGAAATGTTTTTTTTTTATTTAAATGTATAATTCCTTCTCTAAAAATTAAAATGAATTTACTCTCTGCTTCAGTCAAATTAATTATTATCGAGGGTAACTTTTCTAAGAGAATGTTTATAGCAATATTTAAAAAATGTAGTTTGAAATAAATGTTAAATAAAAAGAATAATAATATATTTCAATTATATTACTAGAAAGTTATAATAAATCCATTTTGGTTTATTTCTTAATTTCAGAAAAATAAACTACCAGAAATGAGAAGTATATATTTTTAACGAAATAAATAAACATATACATTTATTGATTATTGTAAGGAATATTTGAAAAGTAATTTAATAATCAATTAAAAAAGTTTGTTTGTAAGTCTAATATATCAGAACAATATTTATCATGCAAAGTGATTTATTTATAAATGCTGTGAATATTTTGAACATACACAGCAGGAACTTTAACTTCATTAAGTATTTCATTATTCAAAATTTAATGAAGTATATAAAATTTAAAAGCAAACGGATTATTTCTGTGTATATTTTAATTAATATCTTCAAGCTGACTTTTATTTTTAAATTATTTTAAGTAAATATAAATAGTTTTTACTGTTGTTTGCAGAATAATTTTAATATAATTTTGTTTGCAGAATAATTTTGTTTGCAGAATTGTTATTGCAGAACATTTCTTTTTTAGTTCTTTTGAATAGGAAAATTATTTATAATTGGAAATATCAATACTTGTTAATATGAGATTTGTATTTGCAGATTATGACTATAATAAATGATACCTGTATAAAAATTAATACATTTAAAAAATGTGCTATCGGACATTGATTACCTGATGTGTTTTTTATAAATCAATTAGCTTTAATATCATAAGCTTTTTATTATTTATTGTGAAAAAAATATTTAAAAAAAAAATTCAATGTCAAAATTTACTTAATTTAATAAGAAGTAAATCATAAATTTTTCGCATAAACATCATCAGTAGACAAATTTTAGTTTTAAATTATTAAATTTTTTCCTAAATAAATATATTAGTTAATATTTTTTAACCTGCACAAAAATAATCTCTTTATAACAATTTTGAATATTCCATCAGAAAAGAAATGAATTTAAGCATAAAGATACCCATAATGCTTCAAATATAAAATCTAGATACATTGCTATATAAAATTAAAAAATGAGTTCTGGAAAAATTAACTTTCGTTAGTATAGAAATTGGAAACATATGTTTTAATATAGGAAATAATAACATTGAATCAATAAAAGTAACGCTTTTAAAGTGTATATTTAAGATATTAAAATATCTTCAAAACTATATTTTCAAATTCATTAGTCATTGATAAATATTGATGTTTTTATGTTTAGAGCCTAAAATTGAGTTTGTTTCTCTGAAGAATATTTGAGTTATTGCATTATGTGAGGATTTAATTAAAATTTGGAAAAATCCCTAATAAATTAAATAAAATAGATTAAAATAATTTAAATTAAAATATGATAGAAAATTTTAATAGAGTTTGTGATTTATCCCATATCAATCTTCTAAAAATCACATTAACTTTTTTAAAAATAAAAAAGAATGTTGAGCAAATATAACATGAATAAATTTAAAATTTCTTTATATAAAATAATATTTATTTTCTACAATTTTATTCATATAAAGATGAATTAGATTAAAAAATATATTACTTTATGAAATATCAGTTTGTGAAATTTCAATATCTATATGTTATAATTAAATGCAATAAAAAATAGTAAGCTTTATGCTAATGATGTGCATTACTCTAGATTTGAATGATTTAAAATTTTCTCTAACCTCATATCTATCACTCCGAGAATTTATTAAACAAACTCTTTAACGTTTTTTGATGGTATAAGTATATATGTAGAAAAGACAATAATAATAATTAAAGAGTGATTTTTTCCTATTTTATTCAGAAAAGTTAAACACCATTTAAACTAAGTTTAATAAAATAAAATTTTTCATATTTTAAAATACTAACATATTTAATTATTTTAATATATATTATATTTTTATTTTAATGATAATACTATCTAATTTTTTATTTTAATGATAATACTTATTTTCTTTATGGAATTTACAGGTGTCTTCCATAAAACTGCTTCCATTACTAAAAGTTATCCAAACTTTAAATGAAATAAGATATCCATTCATAAACACATAACAAATTGTAAAACCTTGAAATTCAAAGTATTTTAAAACAGTATATCTTAAATGGTATATAAAAAACAATTGTGAGAAACAAACTTAACACACAAATGGACATGAAATAATTTCAGGGTGTGCTTATCCCCATAAGCGCTCAAATTTAAACAAATATACGGCTTCTGCTTTAATAACTGTTTATTAGAATCGTCGATTCGTTTTCTCCTTTTTCTCTTTCCTTTTCCAGTGCATTAATAACTCATGGAATTAAGTGAACTCATGTGATTTACCTTTCAACTGAAATACCCTCACAGACCAGTTGCGATGATCATTAAGAATTTATCGTATCGCCGAGTAATCGATATCAAAGAGCGACCCGCTAGTCATTAGTTCGCTCACGAAGTAAAACTTTGATGAGTATGCTCAGATTACCTGTTCTGGACTCTTGCTCTTTTATTGATTTCATTGATAAGAGCTTCTTTTTTTTCACCTTCTCTTCCTCTTTTTCTTCGCTTTGAAAACAAAAAGTAAATTTTAACGTGAAAGCCGACGAAAACTCAATAAGTTATTTCTAAGGAATTAAAAAACTATTTATTGGTTCCTTTTCTTTTAACATTTTGTTTAATGCTCTTTTAATTTAAAGTATCTTTACAGTTTAAACTCTATTATGTTTCTTACAATTAAAAATTAATTTATTCAAGCTTATTTCATTTTTTTGCTATATATATATATATATATATATATATATATATATATATATATATATATATATATATATATTCTAGAGAAGAGCTTTATTCGCATTCAATTTAAAAATTCCCAAATTTCAAATGCATATTAAGTAAATGAAATTAGTGCCTTAAAATTTCAAACTTAAGATTATTTTAAATAATTCAGCTTTAAATCGTTTTAAATGTATTTTGAAATCATATTCTAAAGTTATTTCATGTATTCACATTTTAAAGAAAAATAATAATATTATTGCTCAAATATTGTGAATATACTTTGAAAAATATTCTTAATTTATTAGGACATAATCAACTTAAGTTTTTTATGTCCTAATAAATTAAGAATATTATATAAGGAGGAATATTCATCGGTGATTGGATAGAAGTGATGTTCCTTTCAAAAAATTTTTTTAGGTTAGAAGTGAGAATCATATTGTCTGTTTACTTTTTTTGGCACCATGTGTCTATACCTATCTATTTATATTTATTATCAATAAATGTAACGATGACAGATTGTTCTCCTTTTCTGAAAATTCTCTACACCTTTTCCTTTCAAAAAATTATTCAATTATTTTGATACTACTTAATCTAAAGCTTAATCTTAATCGAATAATATTATAAGGCACACATTTTAATACCCACCGAGTAAATAGCCTTTTGTAAAAGCTTTTGGTTGTTAGTATGCCCTATTCCTATGTGGCAAGGAAAGAAATCCAGAAAAATACCAAGTACTCATCCCGATAGATGTATTCATAGAAGACAGTAGCACAACATTAATTTCTCATTATTCAACAGTTCCACGCATCAAACTCGGGACCTTTCACTTTGCTGTCCTACCACAAGTTACAGTTGTCATGGTGATCCTTTATTACTTAATAATTAAAATAAGTAAATTAATTTGAGTACAATGTTTTCTTTTCTAAAATATACATTATCTGTATTATAGTTTTATTATGTGTTTTTATGTCCCAGCTCTATGTGCATTTGCTAAAACTTAGGAATAGAATTTTAAAAACAAGTTGGAAAATATTTTAACTGTTAACGGATGATGACATTAGAATTATCTGAAGATTTGTTTCTAAAATAAGCTACTCTTAAAAAATTAGCTTGGAAATCATGATCAAAATTATATTATGAAATTAATATTTATGAGCATAATGCTATGCAAATATTGTGCTTTTAAAAGAGATATTACTACAATTTATTTTAAACATTTATACTAAATTTTGATCTCGATTCACAAAAATGTTTCTTTTTGATTTATATACACTTAGACATTTATTTTTATTATTTCTGAAATTTTTATTTTAATACGTTATTCTTAAGGGATCAATGATATGAACTTGATTTATTACACTTTTTTGAAGGCAAATGATTTTAACTACAAGCAATTATACTTAAATGAAAAATTGCTTTATTTTTTAATTTTGATATATCTTTAATTTTTAATGTGTTAAAGATATATCTTTAATATTTATTTAATAATATTTTTAATTTTTAAATATCATTTCTTTAAAAATTAAAATTGAAGAAACAAAAAAAAACAGGGTTGGTCATTATTTAAGATAATTAATGTTTAAGGCATTTTTCCTCAGTACAGAGAAAATAATAATTAAAATAAGTTTTGTCAGTATATTTTTGCGAATTTATATATTTTGCAATATTTTGAGTAGATTTATTAAGCATTTTTAAGGAAAAGCTATTTTTAACATTTATTTTGTTAGCTTTGAAAATAGAATTTTAATTTAATTAAATTTTTGCATCTCTAAGGGAATTTTAAATACAAAAAAAAGGAAAAGAAAAAAGAAAATAATAAGTTGTGTTGCATTGTACACATTATTTATCTAAATTTAAGAAATTTATGAGCAACAAATCATGAATTTTTTTTAAAATCTGCTACTTTCATGCTTCTATTCTTTTTTAAATCAAATTAATACTTTGAAAAAACAAAAAATGAATGTTCAGTTGTATTTAATTAAATAAACGTATTCGAACATTATATGTTCTCACACTTACATTTTGGTACAACTTAATTATTGCTTTAATGTAATGCAAAGAAAGAGACAAACGGAGTTCAAATAAATAAATAAATAAATTCACACTTTTAAAAATTTATAGTACAACACAAACTATTTATATATATACATTTTCGTTGCTATATTTTTATAAATTCAGTATATAGACTTATAATTTTTCATTAAAATATTTAGATGTATAATTTAAGCTTTCAAAACTAGTTTAAAATAAGGAATTAAGAAAATAGATTTGTTATATAGTATAGTAGCTGATCATAAGAAATTCTCAACATAAAAAGAAATGCATAATGGTAGTAAGTCATGTTTGTTTAGATAAAATATGTATTGACTAACTGAATTTTTCAAAGTTATTGGTAAAAGTCTCAGGTGTCACGCTAAAAAAAAGTTATTTTTACATGTGAATGCTTGTTTTAATATACTGATCAACGTTCACGTGTCTTAATACGGAAATAAGCAATATTTATGCTCCATGTTACCAACTATGTATAAATATGTTATAACAATTTCAAAACATTTAAACTTAAAATGTAATTTACTTACTGTAATGGAAAAATATTTAACAAATTACTGAAATCTTCTTGATTTCAAATACTTCAGTAAAATTTATTTAATAATAAAGAATATAAATAAAAATGTATGACAAAATATTAATCGTAGATAATCTAAAATTCATTTAGGTATTGGAGGAAAATTATAAGAGCCTCATGTTTTATTTAGATACATAAAAAGGTGATATATATATATATATATAGCCTAGTTACAAATATTACAATGTTAAACAATTAAGCGCATGCAAAATTTAGAAGTATATACAAAATATGTAAGTATGATTTGACATAATCGTTAACATAATTGACATTAATAAAGCATATGCAATAATCAATATATTCGCATATACTCCTATCAAAATGTCAAGAGTTGTCATTAAGTGTCGTAACTCCAAAATGATATAAACATGTCAGACGATAAACAAAATGAATCTTCTTAGCAAAGACGTAGAATAATTTTTAATTAGTTTTAATATATATAATACCATATAAAATAATGTAAAACAATTCTGGGAAATTGAAGCTATTTATAATATGATTTTCCAAAGTAATCTTCTTTCTACTGTGTCTATTTAAAAAGAAAGAAACATTATTTAGTTATCTCCATGTTAATATTATGAAATTTGTTACATGCAATTTATTACCTTATAAATCTCTTTAAGGGTGATATGGTGATATAAATATATGTATTTAATGTTAATAATGTGTGATTTAAGTACCCTTATTTTAAATATAAATGGTTAAAATTGCTAAGATTGATTATTTTGTCCAATTTATAAGGAAAGGTTTAAAAACTCCTTATGTACTCTAAAAAAATTAATTAGTAGGAATTTAATTTTTTTCTGAAAATTATCAATAGTTTTAAATGAACAGTATAAAATAATAACAGACAGTATATTTTCACTTATTTGCTATTAGTACCAAAATACGACCAGATATTAAACTAAATGATCTGTCATTAATATACAGGTTTGAAGTTGTTGAAGCATAATCATTTAAATAATTGACATTTATAAAGTATCTGCAATAACCAATATATTTGCACATACTCCTTGTAAAATGTCAAGATATATCATAAACATAAAATGTAGTAATTACAAAATGATATAAACATGTCAGTCAATGAACAAAATGAAACATCTGCACATAGACGTACAATTTTTTTTGAATAATTTCAAATTTCCAGAATTGTTTTTCCTTATCTTTTACAAATACTGATTCTGAAACAATATTATGTTGTTTTTCACTTGTATTTGCCGCTCAAGAATACTTAGGAATGCCGATAAGATTAAAATATGGAGGTAAAAACTAGAAAGACCAATACGTCAATTTTTAATACTCTCTTCCTGATAGTTCTCTGTTAGAAAAAATGTGCCATTTTGCTGAAAGTCTCAAGAAAGGTCAGTTGTATTCTTTGCAAAAGGAAATAGTTTTTTTATGCAAAAAACAACGGTAGTGTTGAATATTAATTTGTAACGATCATGAGATCTGTTCAATCTCTATGCTGAAACATTACTTACATTAAAAGTAAACACTCACCATTCAGTAATATGAGAAATGAGTCGCTTTAGTAAAAAAGGATAAAAGTCATTTTATTATTCACTGAATATTTAGGAAAACTCATTAATTTACGTGTCGAGTTTAGTAGAACATGTTTGTCTGCCATTATTTAAAATAAAATGGGCTTTTGATAAAATAAACATTGCCACAGTTAAAGAATTTTCTTTCGTTTACAATTTTAAAAGAAGGAATAAAGTATAGTTTCCTAAAATTATATTTGCCCTTTAATAAAGGTAGAGATTAGAGTTTCCTCTTACGAAGCAAACAATGTGTTGAAAATCAAATATTTTCTTAAATGAGCTATATGCACTTACGTTAATTCTGGAGTAAAATATCTAAGCAAACTCTCAAGCAAATTGATTCCCATAAATAAAGAAGAGGCTTTTTTGAAGGAAATGTTTTACAAATAGAAATACGTCTAACTATAGCACTTTTCCTCAATGTAATTTACCACAGCAATTTCTAGATCTTTTCAAATAATATTATTGACTGGTCTTATCATAACACAGAATTTTAATAAAGGAAATTAAGTTTTTTTAAATTACTAAATAGTTGTTTATTATATATGTATAGACTTTTTTTCAGGCAGAACAATGACGTCGTTTTGCATTAAAATTTTAATTTGGAGATACTCTCTCTACATACTTTATCCATTTCACTTAGAAATAAGTAACATCTGAGTTGATCTCAATGAATTTTTATTTGTTATACATCACATAATTTTAAAAAATATAATATTTTTAATTATTTTAGACTAGTAGATAATATTTTTGTTTAAACACTTAATCAATCGCAAATTTAAAATTGCTCTAATAATCCAAGTGAACTTTTACACATAAATGGGTGCTTATTAACTCAAGCGAAATAAAAACCATTATTTAAAAATAAGTTTCACAATAGAAGGAAAATTTAAACTATGTGGAAATTACGAGAAAAGTTATAAGTAACATTCATGAAAATGCTTGTTATCTTTCTAACAGTTATAGACATTAAACACAAACTATAATTCTAGAATAATACAAAGAAAAATGTTATAATTTAAGATGATGTTATAAAAATCTTAATTAATCTGTTTATTTTAATGATTGGATGTTGTACATTATTTATGAAAATAGTAAACAGTAGACGAATTTACAATATTGAAAAATTTATTTAGCAGAACATTTAGCTCATTGTCTTGCATTTCAAGAACCATTTTGAACAAATATCTTATTTTGAAGTAAAATAAACGCATTTAAATTACACAAACGTATTTCTATAATATATAATGAATTATTGTAGAAATCAGTGTTAATTTAGAGATTCATGAGTGTCTAGTTAAAGGAAAATGATAGCTGGAAAATTACAGTGAGCTATAAGTCGAAAGAGCAGCACACAACAAATTAGTTTTGATTTTGGCTTTAGGACTCATGTCTGAGAAATTGTCTGGAAGTATGAACAGATGTTTCTTTGAATATAAAATGCTATACATCCTCAATTGAATTTCCACTGTAAAATTTAATTTCGATAAGTTTTGCTTTAACTTACTAAACTTAGAGAATTCGAGAGAAAACAGGTAATTATTTACCATGGACTGTGTCATATTCCAACAATAAGAGTAATAAAGCTTTGTAAATTAGTACTTTTATAAATGCTTTTGTAAAATTAAATTTTCTCTATTTATATTATTAAATTTTCGTCATTTACATGAAACAATGACTATTTTAATTTAATGAAAGTGATTCAAATTTAAATTCGACGCATTCTTATAATGAACAGTTCTTCATGCATTTTCCTTCTTCTTGACGATTCTACTTTACAGGAATTCTGCAAATATATTCTGCTCTTAATGTAATTAGAGATTTCATTCGAGATTTTAACTCTTATTTTAATTGGCTTATTTTGTGTGACATTATTCCTTCGTACTTGCACATTTCCTACAAGTAACTAGATTGTTGTGGCAGTAAAATAAATTTCCCTTCGTAGAACAACATAGCAATCGTACGAAACTTTCTTTTCCAGTGATTATCTCTCACACACTTTAATAATTCTGGATCAAGCTATTCACGTGAGACTACAACGATGAAACAGTTTGGAATTTTCTTCTCCAAGGTTCCTTTGAGGGAGGTAGGCGGAGCAAAAGATCAGGAGTATTTTGACGGGGCTCCGTATTTCCATGCCGTATCCATTGGCAACACGAACACGTGGTCGGGCCGCATCAGAGGCGGGGCAGGTGGGCGGTCGGTCGGTTTCTACTCTATTTCTCTTCTGCTTTTCTTCCGAAGGGCGCTAATTTTGTTAGTTTTTTCGCCGAAACACAGCGCAATTTCCTTGTAAAGATAACGTATTTTACTAAATTAAGGAGATTTCTCTTGCCTTTTGTGATGTAAAATGTCGCTCTGTTTGGAGAGCAAAGTTATTTCCGAATAACAATCAGCATACGAAGAATCAGCTTTCTTTTAGTTGAAAGAAACGTTAATCTGTAATTTTTTTCCAACGCTTCTTTGGAGAAATTCCTTACATAACTGCCTTTACACTTATAAACTCCATTTTTTCAGCAGTTGATATTATGTAAGAATAAAGACTGGAATCAAAATATGATTTTATTGCATAGCAATTGACAGCCAACTGTATCATAACAACTTTCACTTTGATAATTATTTTCAAAAAGCAGAAATTCATTTGTAACAGAGCTTTAATTATTTATTAATGAATATGGAAGAGTTTATTAATGAATAAATTAGCCTGCCTCTCATGAGGGAATTAATTGTTTCACAGTTATTTTTTAATTTTCTAATGCAACAGAGCATATTTCAATTTGAAACATTATGTAAAAAATAATTTTGTTTTATATATTATCATATTGAATTGCGACATATTACCAAACTCATTTAATTTATTAATTATATTTTCAAAATATTAGAAGGTGTCGTCTCCCTATTAAACTACTTTATAAATTAAAGAAATTTAAAAAAGCTTTTAATGGGTAAATTTTTTACGAAGTTAAATGACATTTTAAAATATTTTTCTCGTATACTGAAAGATAGGTAAAAATATGCTTTTGAGATATATTTAATTTAATAAAGTTAATAAAAAGTGTTAAAATAAACCTTATTAATTTAAATCAAAGTAATATAATATTAATTAAATTAAATTAAAGGAATTCATATTATAATTAAGTTTTAATCAATTTTTCAAGTCTCATTTAAAGAGTTCAATAGAAAATAATTTAATGTAGTCTATATATATTTAGATAATAGTTATACAATTAAATCAGAAATACGAATAAAGAATCCTTATTTTATTTTAACTTATTTGGTCTTTAATTATATACATATTACATGATATGTAAATTCATAATATAGAGCAATAAAATATTACACTAGCATTTGAAAGCAACACTCCAATACTGAATACAAAGTTACTAGTTTAAATTTTCAGAAAATTAATAATTACAATATTTTATCATCATGTTAATAATTCCATTATTACATGAATTTTTTTCTATTACAAGAAAATATGCATAAAATCTTTTTAAAGTAGTTTAAAATTTTCTATCATCTTAATAACTCAAATGCTGTAGATAAAAAAGATCATATTGTTTAGTTTTTTCCCGTAGTGAATATTAAGCAATTGTTCAGCATTTATGTGCTATTCTCTGAATTCATAATACAATTTCCTTTTAAATTATTCAAAAATACATATGAATATTTTTCTCACTATGTATGAATAATAAAACAAGCTTAGAATTATTTACTAATATTTCAAAATAATTTAGAATTGGATATATTGAATAACAGTTTTGAAGGGTTAAAATATAAAAATTCTCTATTTATTAATCAAAGTATTCAATGTAATGACAATATTTGGAAAATTGTATTTTTATTTTATGCGAACATAATTTTTTAATTATTTATATATATTTATACAATTATAGAAACTACAATATATAAAAAATGTTAAGAATTTTGTAAAAAGAAAAATATCAAAGTAGCATTTAATATTAGATGTCAACAGTAAGTATATGCAAACTGTCATAAACATGATTATTTTTGTAAATACAGTCTACAATGCAAGTAATTATAACAACGTTTACATAATAAATTTCTCTTGGACATTTTCAGTAAATACAGAATCGATCCCAATACCACATTAAAAAGAAAAAAAAATTGGTATTATAAATAGAATTAATAATTAACACTTCTATCCTTAGCAAGACTTAGAATTTGATTAATATAAGTCAGTAATTATGTAACAATCACTATTTTTGTGATGAAATTGTGTAAATAAAACCTGAAGAATTAATAATGGGGATTTACATCAGAAAATAAATTAAAAAAATCTTGCATATTTATGTTTTCACACTACATTTAGGAGTAAATTATCTTAATAAGTGAGCTGTTATAATTTATTGCAAGAAGTAATGAAAGCACAGGTGAAAGAAGTGCATAATGAGAAATTCAACATTTTATGGGATCAAATAAAACATGGAAGACAACGAGTAGCATAAACCATGCAAAAATGTGTGATTATGTTGATTAAATTAATTTGGTGAATAAATAATTTAGATAATATACACATAAATAATTTAGATAATACAAATAACATTAAATATCAAAATTTATATATTGCAATTTTTTAATATTTCAAAATCAAAAAATTCTTAATCACCAGATTAAATCATTTTATATAAATATTTCTTTGTTATATGAGATGCATTATATATAATTATCTTATTTTGCTTAATACTTTATTGACTTCCACAAATGTTGTTAAGGTATCTATGAATTCTGATGAAGAAGGCTTAACGTGTATGGTGAGACCAAATTTTCAGTTACAATGAAAGTCTCCGGATCATTAAATTTCCAATGAAGGATCATATTTATTTTTTAAAAAGTAAAATATAATAATGATGAGTAAATAAATACTCATGTATATCTAAAAGTTGATTTTAAATATTAACTTCTTATCAAAAATCTTGAAAATTCGATGCTTTGAGGAAAATCTGCGAAAATTGGGTGACATATATGAAAGAGATTTTTCAGACAAAGTTTTTAAAGAAAGTTATAATTTAAGTCAAGGACTAGTATTTAAATTTCACACTTTGTAATGCAATAGCTGTAGGTGTTACAAATTATGAGCATCTTATACAATTTATAACATCTTCACATACACATTTAAAAAATAAGCTTCTCTTTAAAATGTATATTAAAAGAAAGAAAACACGTTTAAATATGATTATTAAAGAGTTTTTTATGGTTAATGAAAGACTAATTATTTTTTTAAATTTATTTAAAAAAGTATTTTTTACTGTGGTGGAATGGTTTGGGCTTACAAGTATAATAATTTTTTTAAACTAAATATACATTAATGATTCCGAAAGTATCATATATTTTAAAACAAACTTATGTCGAAACATTCCAATAGACCAGGAAAAAAAAAACATTATATAATCTCAAAAATGTTTTCCTTTTTCATTAGTAGGTTTATTGATATTGCGCTAAATTATTTATATAAAATGCAATAAATAATTAAAGAAATCAGTATCAATCTTTGCTCGGTGTATTAAGTTTAAATTAGTAATAGATCTGAAATATATATTTAAAAAAAAATTGAACTTAGCTGACTATGATTTTTCTATTTCATTATTTCGAAAAATTTTATAATATGGAAAAAATCACTTAAATTTTAATTTAAAATTGATTTGAAAGAATAATAAAATAGTAGAGAAATGCATCAATGTTTCAGTATTTTTAATATTTATGGATGTTTTTGATAATTGAGTAATAAAATAGCATTTGAAAAAATGAGTTAAATTTTTCTTTCAAATATCAGTTTAGAATTATATAAAAGTTGTAATTAAAATCGAGTTGATTTTTGAATAAAAGTTAAAAATGTTATTATATCTAATATTAAAACAAGGGTGACAGAAAATATTATTTGTGAGGTTTATATTTAGTATGATTACACTCATCATTATCTTTTCTCTTAAATAATGTACTTTATATTTAAAATGATACAAAACAAATAGTTTATTTTTCAATTATCACTTTTAACTTTAAATTTTGGCTATATCAAGTTAGTTTCAGTCATTACAAATGGATATTTACACTTTACATTCGTGTCCTTAGACGGAAAGATCACTTAAATATAGTTTTAATGTATTTAAATTGTTATTTTTATGACAAAAATAAATAAAAAAAATTTGTATTTTCATGTAAAACTAATTCAATAGATTAATAAATAATATTTTTGACATTAAATATTCATGTATAATATTATTGATAATTTAATTCTATCGTAATCCTATTGCAAATTAAACTTCCATATCCAGCATTAATATTATGTTATGTATGTATTTCCTCAAGAATATTGAATATCGTGAAATTTTATAAAGAATATTGTTAGGCTTAGGTTGAAACTAGTATTTAATATAAATTTTTAAAGTATATACATAAATTTATAGATTTTAATAATTTTCTTCGAAAGTGTTTAATATTTTCGAAATCTTCGGTAAGATTATTTTCATTTAATAACATTTAGTAATAGTGTCGATTATTCCAGAAAAGTTTACCCATATATGATTAAAAAGTAAAATCAACGTATTTGTTTATCTTCAAAAAGTTCAGGAAAAGAAAAAAACAACTAGACAGGTATTATAAAGAATAACGTATTAGAATTTTACTACAATGAGTTTAAAGAATTTTTTACAAATTAATGTAACTAAGCGGAATGATTTTCCCCTTACATGTCTGTGTAAAACAGTATAGCAGAAAAATTTAATAGGTCTGCTATGGACAGTGTTTGAATATTTCGATAAGATAGTGCTTTGAAGCCAAGTCTCTCGGCAGACGCTCTCTTTTCATTTGCATGTGTCATCAATTGAAGTAAACATTTGTTAGTTAAAAGTTTTCAAATTTGACTTGTGTTAAATATTCAATTAACATTTAAAAACATTTAAGTATTATATTACTATGGTGTAAAAGTACATGCCTCAAAAGTAAATCGTGATAAACTTGAACCTAGAATTTTTGTGGAATGTGTTATGACGGTTTACAGAAATTTTATTCCCAAAGTAGAGAATAAACTTATTTATGTCAACACTGATAAACGTACAAAAAAAGTTGAAACATTATTAATTTTTCACTATTTCTAATTGAAGAGGGTAATATAATTTGCTAAATTTTACTCAATGCGTGTGTGTGTGTGTGTGGAAATTTATTAAAAAAAATTAAATATTTTAAGACAATCTTCAATCTTTCATTTATGATAAGAGGCTGAAATTAATTTCCGTAAATTTGTTCATGGAGATATTCATTTATGTATTGAACAATTATTTTAGTCAGTTAGTTGTTAGTTTAGTTAATTCGGGAAATCTTAAATAGAACAAACTAGATTTTTTACTGAAAGGTATTGTAAGCGGTCTCATTATGGCATATATATATATATATATATATATATATATATATATATATATTGTAATTTTATATGATTTACCGCCTTTAGGCAAATCCTTAAAAGAGGGTAGTTATTCTTAAACATATGAAATTTGTTGATATTTAGAGATTGGTGACCAGAAATCAAAGCAACTGCCGATATGGATTTTCTACTTGATCCGGTTAAATATTCATTTATATTTTGAAAGTATGAGTTATTAATTTTATGTATTGTTTTCAACAATTAATTTGGCATCATTATTTCTTGGTATCAAAGCATCTAAAGATAAATCTAATATGATATTGAAAATAATTTGAATGAGAAAAGATTTCGAGTATAATGCAGTATTTTACATTTCTATGACAATTAGGCAGTTTTATGAGGAGAAAATATTATAAGAGTAGATGCAATATAAATTTATACTATATGATTGTAAAAAGTACTTGAACTTTAGAGCTTTAAGTATAGGTCTGATGATTCCTATACAAAATATTAATTCCAGTATTTGATAGATGCTGTTGTAAATATTGTTCAAAGGAAGCAACAGTACAGTAAAAACAAATACAGCAAGAGATATTTTAACAAACAAGTTTCTAATAAAGAACTGCAATTTGAAATTCATTAAAATAAAGTTATAATAATTTAAAATTTGGTTTTAATATAATTTAAAATTTGGTTTTAATATAATTTAAAATTTGGTTTTAATGTACAGAATTAATTATATGAAGTTTATAAAAGAAAAAAGAGAATTTATTTAGTACTACTGGAAAGTAAATTTTATTAATATATGAATAGGAAAAAATCTCATTTTAGTTGCTGTGTACCTACTATTTTTCAAAAGAGGCATGCTGCAGAGTTTTCTATCTTAGTTTCCTTGGCCGATTACAGTACTCATAAGGGTTAAACTATTAATGCTTACAATATGATCATAAAAATATAAGGTATGAAGTCTCAAATATTTACATTTCGTCCTTTAATTTTAAGATCGTTTCTGATCACATTTTCTTTAATATTTACAAAAATTGTGATCAGCAAATGTTAAGTCACATATAACTGTCTTTATACATATTTATCAATTAAAATAATATGATTCTAAAACATATTTTAAATATAATTTCTTAGAATAAAATCTTACTTAAAACCTTGTAAAAGCAATTATTTTTAATTTCTCTAATAAGGATGAAACTATTTGAAATCAAAATGTAGTATTGAATCATAAATAAAAATTGTACTTGAATATTTTTATTTACGACAGAAGTATATCAAGTTTTTTAAAAATTATCTTATATCATAAGCAATTTTAATTGTTTTTGTGTGTATGTATAGTTACCGAAATACAGTAAAAAGAAATTGGTGAGAAAATTTTATTTCTAGATTGTTTTTTCACACTGCTTGTGTAATAAAGTATATTTTCAGCATTGCATATGTCTAGTTTCTAATGAACTGAAAGAAAAAGAAATATGAAATTATGAATATTATTAAAATGAATATTATTAACTATGAATATTATTAAAATGTGGCAGCTTTTCTCGGCTCAAAAGAATAGTAAACAAGTAATTTTCTGTGTTGTAGAGATATGGGATTACATTTTAGAAGTTTATTTCATTCACATTTAAATTTCTTGCGTAAAATCAATACCTAATCTTATGATTGTATGTATTTGGTTGCAATGATTTTCCTCTAAGCATTTATGTTTAATTTGTATGATATAACAAAAATTAATAAGCAAACCAATTTGAAGTATCTTTTTTTAAATATAAACTCTTCTTTTATATTTTTTGATAAGAGTTACGTTATCTATATTTATATTACAAAATCATTAATAAAAGTTAAATTAAAAAGTGTTTTATTAAGAATATTATATTTTATTTATTGAAGTTGGAGAAATACTTTATAAGTTATGCTAAAATTTCTTAAATTATAACTCGATATTTTAAAGTGACATATTTGTATAATATTGATTCTTCTATTAAAATAATAGTTTTTATCGATTTTTTTTCAGAAAGAAGCTGAATTAACTGCAACATGGAATGTGACAAACAATAAAAAATGCAGAGAACTATTTCACACTGTGCTTTTCAGATAATGTAGCATTGGCAGTAAAATTCGTCCTAGTCACAGACAACTTTCCAAAAAATCGAATACCTATAAATATCAGTAGACATTAAATTCCAATTTAAATTGATCACGGAACTCAGTTTGGGGTTTTCCACTTTACCAGCTTCAACTCTTTTTTTATTTCGTGTACCATCCACTTTTATGTGCAAGTGTATTGAAGCGAGGATTAAGAATAACTTATTGGCAATAGCGTTTTCGTCCATTAGCATCAACATCAGAGGCACGTTTAAGGCACGTGACTCAGCTATTTGGGCACGTGACCGTAAACCCCACCTGCGTACTCAAGAGGAGTGTGCGCTCTTTTCGCAGTTGATGACGAAAGAAGCACCATTTATCACCTATGGCGTTTGGAAAAAGACAGGCTGAACTTTAACTGTCGATGGCAAAATGATTTAACTAAATTACAGAAAGAAAATATCTCAATTTTTCTGAAGATCAAATTTGGGAAAAAATGTATTCTTCATTTTCTAATTGTATCATCAAGGTCAAATAAAAAATGTATTTTCACTCTGTGTAGAAAAATTAATAATTAGACAATATCAAAAATATACAATCATGGAAGTGATCAAATTTGATTGAAGATGAAATTAATGCCATCTAAAATATTCATGTTACAGAAAATTTAATAACTTCCAATATAAATATACTACATTGCTTTTTGGTAATTATTTAGGCTTTGAAAACAAGCTAATTTATATAAAAAAAGATTTAGTTTAAGAATGCTAGATAGTTATAAATTTAAAATTTGATATACTCAGAAACAACGAATGTCAAGCAAATCAAAAGTATTGTCCCACTTCAATTGCTTAAATATCTTTTATTACTAACGTGATAAATTATTTTGGATATTTTTGAACTTTGGACGTTTTGCATATTTAATATGTAACTCTTCTTTTCAATTAAAGGTCCTTAGTTGTTTACTTGCTTTATATTTAGTCTGTTTAGTTCTACAAATGATGCTTACGTCATATACTCACGTCTAAAATGTCTAAATCTGGAGCCATTTTTTCCGAATTTAATCCAATTTCAATCCAGATTAATGGATCCAGGAAACGACCTTATACTCTGTCAATGCATCATGCATAGTCAAAATTCATACGATTGTGTTTTAGCTGGATAAATGGGAATCATAATACCTGCTGAACACGAGAACAGATTTTTATCACAATAGCACTACTACATTTCCCCTCTCAGCAAAGGAAAAGTTTAAAAAAAACTTCGGAAAACTTATTCAAGTATACTGTTTAAAAACATATAAGGGAAACCAAATCTAGACTCACTGAGGTTGACTGTAAAATTTGTTGATAAACCTGTTATTACTGAAATTTAATTTTATTGACTTGTAATTATATAAATGTTAAACTAAAATTATTAAGTTTCTAGAGTAATAAAACTACGAAAAACAAAGTTTTATCACACGGCTTTCTGTGTTAAGGAAGGCGACTCGTTCGTAAAAGGATACCAATGATCTAGCTTTTCTTTGGACCAGATAAAAAGAAAGGAGATATTTTAAGAAATATGAAATCTGTTAACCAAAAATAATTTCTATTTTCTTCGAATGGGTTGTTATATTTCAAATTTTTCAATATAAAAGTCAAAGCAAGGTAAAAGTGCTCTCTCACTGTTTACTAATCTTCAGAGGAAACTAGCATTTATTATGTGATTAATTTTTGTGCATCGGTAATTTATATCCGCTTTGTAAACCAAGTTATAATGCCTTTATGTAAACATAATATTCCTCAAGTAAGACAAAAATAACTAGTTAACTTGCTTCACGTTTTATTAACATGCATGTGCCTTACTCTTACAAAATTATATTTCTGTCATCTTGATCTGTTCGATGCTATATTTTTTCTCCCTGCTAGCTCTTAGATCTTTCAAATACTTATCCACTGTTATCTATCCACCTAATTCTCGGCCTTTCCCATTTCCTTTTTTTCTGGAGTTTGGAAAATTAATTTTTTAACAGGATTTTCATTGTCGTATCGAGATATATGTCTTAGTCACTTTATTTGGGAAGCCTTAATTCTTTTACTATGTTAGGTTCTTTGTTTTATGATTAATCTTGTTATCCAGTTTCCGTTTTCTCTTACTGCACCAAAAATTTTTCTTAAGATATTTCTTTAATGACATCAGATTCTCATCTGCTTTGTTAATTGCCCAACATTCACTTCCATTTTAAACAATTGGTCTTACTTGAGTGGTATATAACTGCATTTTTGTTTTGCTACTTATATATATATATAAACTGTTTTCGCAACCCGTGATAACACCTGTAGCTATATCGATTATATTTTTGATTTCAATTTTTATGTCACTGCTGTTATTTACTATGTTTACGTATTTAAATTTGGCTATTTTTTTTCAAACTCATATTCATTGATTTTTAATAATTGTAGATTTGTGGTTCTGCTCGTTATTGCCATGAATTTAATTTTTTCCACTGATTATCAGCCCCATGCTTTTAACTGCTGTCTCAAAAGAACTGACAATTTCTAATGTACCTTGTTTAGTTCTTCCTATGATAGCAATATCGTTTGCAAAATATGACTAGGTGTGCACATTTAACAAAAATTGTTTTATGAGAATTTTTATCTCTATCTAATTATTTTCTCTAGTATTACATTGAACTGATGAAATGACAGAGGGTCTCCGTGTTTCAGTACTTTTTCAATTTAGAAAACTTCTGATATTCATCTTATAGATAGACAAAAATATAAACTTTCATTTTTTACATAATGGGTTTTTTAAAAAAAAAAAAAAAAAAAAAAAAAAAAAAAAAAAAAAAAAAAAAAAACTCTTTGCAACATTTTTAAATTATACCAACTTTTACGCCCATAATAAAATAAAATGTAAGTTGTATGTAATTATTATAATATGTAACAATTATTGAGATTCAATTATTAATAAATATATATGGAGAGGCCACTCCCTTATTTATTACGCTTTTTAAATGTAAGACTAAAGTAAAATTATAAAACTATTAATTCTATTATGTTCGGAATATTTAAATCCTCTGATAACATAATTCTCCACAATTTCAAATACCTGTATCAATTAAACATAAATTTAATGATGTTAGATTTAATCAACTTTAGGCTTTCAAAGAAAAATCCATAACAAATAAAATATTTTAAACATATTGCCTCACGTTTTGCAGCTAGGTAATATATTGTTTAACAAACCATAACTTATTAAAATGAACGAACCCATAATGAATTTAGAGAAGAATATATTCATAGATATTGGAGTTTAATAAACTGTTTTGTGGGGGGAAACCTTAAACTCCAAAGAACTTTTTCCAATGAATATGCTTATCCAAAATATAAATATATTATTTTGTGTACTTTAATAAAGATGGGTTTGACCTTCCCCCAGTTAAAGTTTTGTTAATAGATTTAAGTACGAAAAACATAGCTTTAACTACTAAAGTAAGACTGATATATGCGATATTCGTGTAGTGTGATTTTGGTATACATTATATTTCATTCCACGATTTTCATTGGGAATGAAAACTTATCAAGATTTAATTTGTGTAACTTTTTATTTACTATGTGTAGCTCAAATATCATTTTAAAATTGCATTATTTCACTTTTTATATTTCATTTTCATTTCAGATAATGCCCACATAAAGAGAACTATGTGAAAAACTTTTCAAGATATTTCCAAAAAGTTATTTTTAGACATGTGTTTTAATCACGCTTAAATTAAAATTAGATAGATTATACACTTTAAAAAATTTTTCTCTTAAAAATATTTGAATTAATTATTAATTGTTTTCTAAATAAAAGGAATTCCATGGCTTTATTCAATATATATATATATATATTACAAAAACTTTTAGAATAATTTGTAAATCGCATTTTTTCTTATACTCCGATATGTTTTCGAACACAAATTTAAGCAGAAAAGGATATAATTCTTAAACTGAGTATATAGTTGCTAACAAATCAGTTCAACTAGTATAATAAATTACATCTGATGTCATAGTAAAAGAAAATATTAACAAAACTGGGAGAGAGAACAAATTGGAGGAAGATGAAATGACTGAAAGTGAAGGGGAGATCCTATCTCGAAAGATTAAAAATTGCCATCATCTGTTCTCTCCTTTATTAACGATCTGTTATCGTATTATTGCAGATAACATCCCCCACTTTTCAGCACTAAGCTTTACTATTTGAGTTATGGCATTATTATCCTTGGGTATGCTTTAAAATCACCCAGCCTTTTTGCATGATACCGTAAGTCCAATAACACTTTAAGCAATATGTTGCCATGTCAAAATAATAAAATTGATGGAAATTCAGTATTGAATTCAAATTTTAAAATATAAAAATAAATTATTTAAAGGTTGCTTTTTGTTTTTTATTGAATAATTTTAATGTACACTCCTCTACTGTTAAATAGACTTGTAATTAATTTCCATAGGAGAATCATTTAAGAAATTTGCATTTAATTTTGTAAAAAGTAAAAGGTGAAATAAAAGACACTATTAGAATTTATTTAAAAATGTTTATTGTGTATTTATATTGAGTTGAAAATGATAACGCATGGAATATCTAAATCTGTATAGTATAGGTAATTTTTATGGAATTATTTCAAAATCACTAATGTATTCTTATATTTTATGAATCATATAAATTCTTTTATGCATTTATAAATACCTATTTTAATTTAAATAAATCATATATACTTTAATTTTCTTTGAAAAACATTTCAAGTAGACAACATTTCTAACTGATTAACTATTGAAAGTTTAAATTTTAAATTAATATTTGAAGTTATTGTTCTATGTTATCAGTTCTGATGAAAGAAAGTATTATTCAACTATCTCATTAGTTATATATCATTTTTCCAAATTTCTGGTTTCTTTTTTGTCTAAAAGCTTTTTTACTGTTCATTAATTGTAATGAAAATCAAAAAATAAAGTTTTTAATTCAAGTTATTCATATCGCAGCAATTATGAAAACTATTTATTGCTATTTGAAAACAATCGAGTAAATTATTTTTTAAGCCATATTGTAAAATGAAAAAGATATTCTAGCAAACGCTTTGTCTTTCAAAAATTTCTCCAGCTTTAGCATTTATTTTTTAATCTAAATTAGAATTGAATAACCACTAATAAAATTAAATGATTTTTTTTCATTGAATACACAAAAAAATGATATTTTAAATAAAATTCCTTTTGTAAAGAATGAAAAAAGAATTTTTAGTGATAAAATTATATTTAAATATATTTCTATAAATAAACTGAATTAACTGTATCAGGCTTATATAAGTCATTAAGATTCATTATCACTTTAATTTTGATTAATTACCTCATTACAATCTAATATACTCTGGCTTACAAAACTTAAGTAGTAAATGCTTTTTCGACATACCGCAATGAGAAATCATCTGAGAGATATAAAATTAATTACTGAGACAGTATTTTGTACTTAAGTTGTAATGAAAGCATATTTGTGTAAAAAGTAATGCAATGCACTCAGTATCGAATAAAAAATGACTTTATTGAACTCATAGTATCTATACTCATGATTATCAATCGAAGAGGAACAATAACAAGCAGATGTCTCTTAGAATACGATATACCTTCCTCTTACTGCACAGGTTGTCTCGCATTGTTTCTCAATACTCAGCACTAGATTTTCAAACAGTTATTGAGGTAAGGATGTCCATTCCTCAATAAATATTTGTTTATTTGTTTCAGTTGTTGGCTGTTCTCCGGAGGATGCAATCGTGCTGCAAGAAGTATCCTCAAAGAATCTCACACATACTCTATTGGATTTAAATCAAGGGAGTACACTGACTATTCTATTTGAGTGATATAACTCCTTTTCAGTAGTTGCTGAACAGCAGGAGTTTGGTGTGTCCATTTCCATCCGTAAAATGAAGTTTTCTTCTGTGTACCTCGGAACAGATGCACAAAGTTAAGAATCACTTCCTTATAATAATGATTTCGGGTTAAGCAACCTCTGTTTAAAACGTGGATCTCAATCATCGTTTTATCTCTCCAAATCACAATTCGAGGACCATTCGATCTCTTTCTGTGATGCTACTGGGATGAAACTATATCCCCTATATCTCCAAAATAACCGGCGTTGAGAATCACTTGTGGCTCTGAAACGAATTTCATCCGCCAAGAGGAGACGACTCAATTGATAATAAGTCCAATTTTTGTGCTCTTTCTAGTGCTTGAAATGGTGGATCCGAAAACACCGTGAACGAATAGAGCACCTTTGTGAAGGCGTCTGGATATAGAAAACAATGGCACTTTTCACATCATTACTATATATATTTGCAGAACAATGGCTCTTGCTGACTGGTTTCGGGATCTTTTCACCTTCTGAACGATATATCGGTCATCCATTGCAATTGTTTTCCTTGGGTAACCACCAACCAACTTTCTAACAACCTATGGTTTGGAAGGCTTTCCAAGTGCACAAAGTGACACTTTTATTCATCCCGAAATTTTCAGAAACACTGGTCACACTACGCCACTCAAACAGCTTTCCGATTATATTTCCACGTCTGAAGGCGTACAGGGGATTTCCTTTATCATATTTCACGAAAAAACTTACTTGCAGCTTTCAACGAAGCTCTTTAATTGCGTCTCTTTCCTTCTTTCTATTGTTGTTTTGTGCTGCATGCGCCTACAACAAGCGTTTCGGGTACGCTCATGTGGCTTGTGATGTTTTGTTTCTGAAATTTGCTTGCGCGTGAACTTTCTATAGAATTGCATGTTCATTGTACTGATCGCAGAACTTCTTTTCGGTATTTCATGTATATCTATTTATAAAATTTAAATTTCTGCTTAAGTTTTGCACGCCATTGTGTATCAAAGTTGCTATGTCGGATGTCGATTATTTTCTTTTTAAATGTTTGAACAATTTCCAATCAATCATAATCAACATAAACAAATACAAATAATCAAGCATGTAAATTTGAGAATAAACTGGCACACTTAATTTCCAGCAATTTATATTTAGTTTTTCATGCAATTTTTCAAATCTATTTTTAACCTTATCAATTTTGAATACTTAAACTATTTTTAGATAAAATCTATGTAAATTATAGCTATTCATTAAAAAAATGTGACAAGTATTCTTTCAGAAACAATAGGTTTTCTGTTTGAAATATTGAATTAATTATTTTTTACATAGTTCTTTATAATTTAAGATATTGTTTGAAAAAACTAAATTCATAATTGTCAAAATTAAATATTACAAGAAAAATAATGTGCAGCTTTGTTTAAAAACACATATGAACAATACTAATGGAAATAAAATTAAAAAAAATATCAAGACTTGTGCAAAAATTAAATCCTAAAAATATTTATTATTTTAGAAATATATCAATCAATCAATAATGTGACTAAAATGTTTAATAATGTGACATATACATTTATGCAAAAATAACTCTTTTGATTTTACATAAATATTACGATCTGAAGGAGTACAGCAATTCATATTTTAATGTAATATTATCGTAAGAAAATTTGGTTTTCTAAATTTTTTTAGGGAAAACTTAACATTTTGAACTTAAGAAAATATTTCATGCTGCCAATGCTCCTAATCAAACAACTTCAGAGATGAAATTCACCTAACTGAATTATAGTCTAGAGTAAATACGCTTAATTCTTTTTTGCTTTGCTTTTTCAATAATGTAATGGCTAAATCAAAAGGGGGATAGAGAGCCATTATTTGTTCTTCCGATTGGTTTTCAATTGAATCACTTCTTCACCCGAATAACGTTTCAAACTAATCACCCGGATTACAAGACTAGATTTGAGTAACATCCCATGCTTCACCACAGGATAAGCTCACAATGCACTCGTCAATAGCCCGGAAGAACATTAATTTTTTCATAAGCTTCGAGTTGAGTTTAGCGACACAGGTCCTGAGTGACCCTTTTGATCCTAGTGATGCGCAGGAAAAATCAATCTTTCATTTATCCCCATTCAGTTGAAGGCTCCCGAGGCAATCCTCTTGAGAGGCTCGTCCGAGGGTGGAGGATGACTTTTGCTGAGGGAGGAGAAGACAAAAGCTCGCCTCAGACAACAGGTCCCTTAATCTGACCCTGGGGTGGTGTGGATCATCCACATATTCCGCAGAGCAGCTGTTGCCATGGCACGCCCCTACCACAAGGGTCCGTGGTAAATATGGCTATTACATCAGTAATTGAACATTTTTCAAGCCGCCACGTGCTTCACTTCTTTTCGGAGCATGCAATATTCAGTCGTCTTCAGCCCTGAAGTCAAGAAGTGGAAGAAGGATTCTCAAAGGATTTCGGCGTCTTGGACCTATCTCAAGATCAGCAAATTCATTTTTTTTATTTTTGAAAATTTAATGAGGTTTTCCCGAATGAAAACTGAATAAGTTCGATGTTAAAAACCAAAGTTTGTTATAATTCGGTGCACTTCTAAAAAGAAAAAAATTGCTGGATATTTTTAAAAAATTAAATTTATGTTGAACACATTAAATGTTCAAACGGGAAATTTTTTAAAAGTGAAAATTCATTAATCATACATAGTTAAAAAAAAATGATTTTCTTAAAACACGTGCTTTTAGTTTTATTATTATCTGTCATCTTAATCGTAAAGATTGAAATTTTGATATATATATATATATATATATATATATATGAAATATCGAATTATAAATTTCTTTAATATCTAGCTTTTCAAAATTTATCAAAAAGTAATTATTATAAATAGGGAATTTACATCACTTAAAATTTTCCTTTTAATGATAACTGATATTCAATATTTTAAAATTTTTTCACTGTCCTTAGCTTTCATTTATAGATTTAAATTATTTGTTAATAGGATTCCTAACACATATACATTTAGTACTGAAACAAGAGGGAAAAATTATATGTGGATAACAAAAATTTATCTCATTCTATTCTTTTTCATTTTTTTACTTTAGGTTGAATATTTTTTTTAACTAAATTAAAATTTTAATCTGAAAATTTAAAATTTATTTTTTTGATTTGATTATAATTAGTTTATACAAAATTTTGAAAACTTATTTAATAAAACTTGATGATTTCACATAATTTGTTTTCGGGCTTATGTCATTCTAACAATTATATGTTGTCCATAAACGCTATCCTCTGCAGTATTAAATGCTTGTTAGAGTAGTAGTTAAAATATTTGTATTTTAAACATCCAATAAACTCTGTGTAATTTTTACCAGTTGTGTTAAAAAAAACCAAATAGTTAGAAATTTAAGTGAAAATAAATTATATGCTTTCCATTTACAAGTGTAGTTTTCAAAATATATTATTTCATAATATATTACAAAAATTTCAGAATTGCTTTTGAGCCATATTTAGCTTTTAAGAGGCTTATTTATCATTTGGAAGAAAATTAATATTTCAAAGGCTTTTCTTTATATTTAACTATTAATGAATTTTACATGTTTACTTACATCTTTTTGATATATTTCTGAAAGAAACATCGCCCGTAGCGATTAAGTTTCAGAAATATATTTTTCAAATAACCTAACGAATAAAAAGGGTAGATGCATGCTAAAACAGCAGTTATTTTGCAAATAGTAAAAAAAAAATAATGTTGTCAACATTAGAACGTTTTAAATATTTCTGCATATATGTTATAAACAAATGTTATAACTTAACTTTCATTGAAAGGCAATTTTTAATTAGATTTTCTAATGCCATTATCTTTTTATAGTAAATGTTTAATTTTCAATGTTAAACTTATATAAAAAATGCATAAAATAACAATGCTTATCCTAGTGAATTATTTTAATTTATAATCTATTTTTGAATTTCGCATATCAATTCTACTAGTGACTTAAATATTGCAGTTTTCTCGTAAAGCCGTTAATTAAAATAAAATTGTAAAATATTGTCCAAAAAACACAAGTTCTAATATTTTAATGTAAAATCGCTTACGTATATATTACCTCATAAAGGAAGAATGGCACGTGTTCATATTAATTAAAAAAAAATTTAAAAAATCATATATGGGGAATTCAAAGGGTTATTTAAATATGCAACTAATTATAAAGAAAATGTAATTATTTAAAAAAATATTTATAATCGAGAATAAAAAATCACTCATCTATAAAATTAAATTTCATGAAACAGCTTATTTACCTCCTTAAGCATTAATAGATCATACACATTATCAAATGCATTATTTGAGTTCACATGCTGATAACTTTAACTTATAGAAATATGTTATACAGTGTTATCAAAATTTTCTCTAAATGTAAATTATTAGTCATTCTCAGATTACTTATATATGAAGGAATTATCAGTTATTAAAATCTTCTAATAGTAATAGCGTTCAAATTAAAATAATAAATAAAACATAAATTATGAATATAATGAAGTTAGTTAAATAAAAATGCAAGCTTTTTTTAAATTATTCAAAATATTAAAGCAAATATAAACATAATATTAATGCAGTATTGATTAATGTTATACGTATGTTTCAGTAATATATATGTTGCTGTTAGACCAATTTATTTTAAAAATGATTTCAATAGCTAAAAGACACTATACATAATTTACTTTTGTAGATTGACAATATATTTCTGAAGTACTTTTTTAACGTTTATTAATTTCTAACATGGCTCAAATTTAATCTAATAACATGTCTCTGAGTAATAATTTGGTACTCTAATCTGAGACTTAAATGTACCGCTTATGTGTTGACTAAGTGAGAATATTTATATGTAGGCTCTTCAGATCAAAATTAGAGACATGCATATTATGTTTAGGACCCATACATATGTAAAACAATGTATATACATCTATCATTTTAATGTTTGCTATACTGGACACAGTTTTCAATCTTAATTTATGGTGATATTGCATAATTTTGTGTTTAGTTCTAGTAACAAATTTAATTCCTTTACTCTATAATTTTTTGAAGTCTAATTAAAAATGTGAAGATCATAAGAAATATAGGGAAACTACTCTATTTTATGCTTATTTTTCATTATTTTTTAAGTTTTATTGTTTATAAAACTAGTGATTCTTTGAGATTGCTAACATTAATATAGAAAAAAAATTTGTTCTAGAAGAGATCAAGAAATATTTAATTTTACATTTTCAAAATAAAAGCAAGAAATGAAAGGCAGGCAATATACAATATATATGAATAAATGCAACATATACGGAGTTCTAATTTTTCATCTCAAATTTTCCCCACAAGTGCTGTAGTCTAAGAATATTGAATATTTGACACAAGAATGTCAAATTTTAATTAATAAATTATAATTTTTAAAATTTTTTAATAAAAGCAAATTGATGCAAATTAGTTATTTCTTAATTTCAATAGATAAGTATTTTTTGTTAATACAAATTTTTTAATCTGCGTTTACCAACTAGTTTAAGGTAAACTTCCATAGAAAATTTAGTTTATTCTAATAATTTTCTTGAAGAGGGAGATACATATAAGAGGACTGATATGTATGTTTAGATAAAAGAATAACCTTATCTGCAGATTAGATCATTTGTTAGAAAGTTTGATTATAGGATGGTTTATTAGTCAGTTGTTCGAATTGCTTTGTTATTAGATAACTTTAGAATTGATGCAAAGACTGATCACCATTTATAAAAATTAAATTAATTTCTTAAAATAAAAAGATTAAAGTTTTGATACGATTTCTCAAAATAATCTGTAAAACAATATATTTTCTTTAAATACTTAATTTTTGAATGCGTTTATAATCTCAAATTGATGTGTAAAAGTGGTATTTTTATGAATGATTCCGAAATTCTGTGCAATGGTTTTTTTTAAATTTCTATTTTATAATCTTGTAACATGCCGCCCACCTTTTCTAGTTTTCAGCGTGGCTGATTGCGGATAGGGAGTTCCTAGGTTCGAGTGCCGGTTCGGGCATGGATGTAATTTCTCTTTCTCTCTTTCCCATCTTTGTTCTTTCCTTGTATGAATGGTTGTCTACCCTATAAACAGATACTTATGGCAATTGTGAACTGAGGAAGTCAGACTTCACATTAAATTATGGTTCAGTTGAAAAAGTGGTGCAGCGCACTCGGCAAAAAAATAATAATCTTATAACATCATTCATACACTTGGAATGCATATTCAATCTTCATATTTTCCTGGAAATATTTTTTATTTTAACGTAAGAATTTTCATAATTCTAATTACTTCGTACATATAGCTGTTAATTTCAAGCTTATTTCTAGATGAAAATGAGATTTTAGTTTAACTTTAGTTATATTTAATGTTGTATGTTATAATTAATTGTATAAAAATACTTATTAGATCAATATACACTATAAAGAGAGACATTTTAATGCAACTTAATTTGAAGATTAAGAAAACAAATTTATATATACTTATTGAAATAATACTCATTCTAAAATAATTATTAAAACAGGGTTTAAATGATGTGCTTATATAAATGTAAATGCAATTAATGAGTTCAAAAGATAAATTATCTGATAGGAAATCAGAATCCTTAAAAATTCTGCATCATTGATATAAATCAAAGTTAATTTAAATCATTCTTAATATCTTCGGAGTGAAAAATATTAAAATAGAGCTACGTATAAATGAATATGCAGTTCATTAAGTCAAATTTGATTGTTCTTATCTTATAGCAAAAATGCAGTATATGAGAAAATATTTGAATAGTATTAATCTTGTCACTTGAAATCCTAATTTAGAATATTTTTGTATATACGACAGGGAAAAGAATTCGCATTTTAATGTACTTAAATGTATTTTTATACAGCAATTTAAAGCCTAAAGAATATTTATATATAAAATAATATATTTTACAGCAAAGGATTTTTAAACTTAAAAATTAATATGAAGCATCTGGACGTGAAAACACACACACACACATTCAAATATAATTTCGTATTTGGAACAAATATAAATACAATAAAGAAATTAAATAAGATTTTAAATGTAACAAAAAGCTCGAACATATAACCAGTATATAAAGTGAAGTTTACAAAATAGATTTTAAAATTTGAGTCATTTAAATAATTATACAGACCAAAAGGAAAAAACAAAAACTAACATTAAATGAATATAAATTAAGTACCAAAATGGCTTGCTTCATTAGGGCGTATTGACCACATTGGTACGAAGTATGGTTTTCTACAATAGCTGAACACTAATGTTTAAATCAAGCAATTGCACACCAAAGCCACATTAAAAAAGCTTTAAATTGAAGAAATAACACAAGAAAAATTATTAAGAAAAATACCAAATTTAAAATCTATAAAATTGTAAATGTATAAAGCGAACAATAAAAACAAATTCAACCTCAAAGTTGCCAAGATAATATACTAAATTCCAAATCTGCAAAATTGCAAATAAATACAAAAGTAAAATAAATGCATAAATTAAAAGACTGTGAAAACACCATTGGTATTTCAAGCTTCTTATAAGACCTTCAAGTCTTTGGTGTGTGACCCTTCTGTAGTTTCTAACTACGTCTTATTTCACTCTGATGAGCAATGCACTACTTGCCAAATAGTGTTTAATAAAATTAATTGGAATATCATTATTAATTAGAATGTTTTTAGTCTATTTATTCGTTTTTAATGCTACTTAAATTGTAAAAAATTATACAGATTCTGTTTAATTTACTAAAAATAATATTTTTATAAAATTTAATAGAATTATTAGAATTTCAAAAAATTAATTTGTTTATTTAAAAATTGAAATCATTTGTTTTATCAAGAATGTCAGTGTATATATAATTTCCTTCTATTGTAATTAAAATATTTAAAAAAATTCAGTTTTTTAATGAATTTTATTTCTTTTAATTAATTTTAACTCTTCTAAATAATTTATATTGCATTTTTATTTGTTCTAAATATTGAACATTTTTGGGATATTTATTTTATGGTGGTTCTGTTTAAGCTGCTTTTGTGCTAAATGTATTGCCATACTTATAAATTTTTTGTGAATATATATTTATATCTCATTATGAAATTTATAACTAGGCATTAGACACACACACACACACACACACACACACACACACACACACACACAC
>JAPDSC010083586.1:289924-302151 GCA_026290005.1 Latrodectus geometricus | reverse complement strand
AAAAAGAAACTGAAATTATTCACGCAAGATATGAAAAGCAAAATAAAATAGGATTTTAATATGGTTTCTACAATGAAAATATAAATTTTTTTTCATATATTTATGGACTCTTTAAATTATTGACCTGATTAAGAAAAATTACTTCTTTTATAATCGTTAAGTCTTAATGCTTAAATATAAAAACTGATAACATTATGATTATTTGAATTTTTTTTAACTAATAAAAGTTAATTTGAAAGTTAAAAAAATAGCAGTAATCAAAGAGATAAAATTTTGAGATAACAATGGAATCCTACTTATTTTCAACGTACGAGCCACATAAAATATTATTTATCAAAAAAAAAATAATAAATAAATAAATAAAAAATAAAAAATGACAAAATAGTTTTGAGAATAGCATAAATTACTTATACTCTAATTAAATAATAAAATACAATATTATTTATGAAGACATCCTAATGCAGCAATTTTTTACCATTTTGCTTCACTGGGAAAGTTTAGTTTGCTATTTGTGTTGCTATTCATCTAAGATAGTGTAAAAAATCAAGTTCATATAAGGATTTTTTAATTGAAATAATATAGAAGTAATCAATATCAATTCAAAATATTAAATTGCGGCAATAAATTCCTATATTGTAGCCGTGTAACGAATTCAATCACTGCTGAAAGATTATTTATAATAAGAGCAGAAAAAATTATTTTATTATTTTAATAAAAATTAATTAATAAATGGGAAAACTTTTAGATTTATATTTACTTCGAGGACAATATTGTCATATTATTTTTAACAAACATCTAAAGAGAGAAATATTTGAATATCACATACATTTGTCCTACAGTACAAACAAAAATTTATTTGTACCTTGACCAGATTTAAGTAAACAGTATGCCTTTGATTATAATTAAAAATCATCAATGAGGTTCTACTGCAGCTCAAGTCTATACCTGATCCAAATGAAATTTCGATCCTGCCCAACAGCAAAATCTCTATTCAACACCTGGCCAACAGGCATAGCGTGAGTGTATATATCCATAGAAATCTCAAAAGTTTCCCCCTTTCTCAGCTGATCCACCCACAGTGGATATTCTCGCTTGTGGGCATCGTTGGTAATGAGATCTCGAACACCTTAACCAAAGCGGGCTCTGCTGATTCTTCATTGCTTTCTACTCCGCTTTCTCACTTGGAACTCTTCTCAATCCTTGAAAGCAGAAGTCAAATTTCTTGGATAGTTTCACCTTCACACCACTAGTATCATAGTTGTCTGCCGGGATGCCCTTTGATTCTTGCTTGCTGTCGTAGGGATCAGACAATTATTACTCGCTTCCTCAGTAGGCACCTTTGTTCTATGACTTTTTCTAAGAGTTCTAAGCAATACATAGTCTGCTTAAGTGCTCTATTGAACAGGTTTCTTTTGATTATATTTTATCGTGCCTGGACAAGGTCTTTATGAAAACCCAATACTGGTTTTGGACTTTTTTTAGGGTGTACAAATAAATAGAGTTAATACAGCAGCGCTATATTAGGGGATGTGCATTTTTGTCTTTATTAAAAATGTAATTTTGATTCATTATGTAAAATTCAAAGTAATTTATTACTCAGGATTATAAAACGTCCCCACCTTCACAGATATCATTAAAATATATGATGTTAGTTACGTTTTTACAATAGCTTATATTACATAATATTTTTTAATTATTACATAATTATAAAACATTAACAATTTTGGAATATTATTTATAGTCTTAGCAGTTCGATTTCCTAAAACCAATTATCAGTTACTCAAATAAAAAATGGTGAGGGAAAATTGTTTTTTCTAAATGCATTCTGAATTAACATTATGATTTTAGAAACATAATAATGCTATATTCAGTATCACATGGTCATAAAAACAACTTTTTTGTTCAAATCCCAAATCGAATAATGATTACTTATTATGCCTATATAAAGAAATATACTCCTATCTAATAGAATAAATAATTTTCCCCTATAAACTGCTAACGATATATGACTCTTTTTTGCCATTTGGATCTAGTAGTACCATTAATCTAATATAGTCGAGAGGAAGAAAAAAGCTCTTCACTGCTAGATGTTACTATTAGAGCTTCCCAATTTACAATATTGAGGCACCAGGATTTCAGTTTAAAAACCTCTCCTCATTCCTTGTGTCCCTGCGGTGCAGCAGCACGTGCCGTGGTGGGATGATGCCGGCACTGCACCCATTAACCGAAGTTAGACACATCTACTGGGACTCCGAGGCAAGGAAAATCGAACAATAAGTGGTACGCGAAACAACTTTAGTAACGAAATAATCGACGGCAATCTCCATCATTGCACCTGGTTCTGTTGTCAGATTTCTAATAAATGTTAAGATTCTTTGCCTTCTCCACGCCACTTCACGCTGATCGTCATAATAGCTCTGCCATAAAGAGTGATTCATTCCTGCCTTTTTCAAGCATTACAATCACCTGAAAATTGTTTTCTTTCTTTTATTTCCAAATGGATCCATTTGAAATGAGTTCTTTTATTATGATTTACATTGTAATTTTTTTTTATTTTACAGGAAAACGTAACTTTAAAGAGACATTTTGCACTTTTTAATGTATTCATTAAATATGTTCTTATAACGGAGATGTATTCTGCTCAGTTTAGAGTTAAATTTATTTAATTAAAATTAACAATAATTATTATGTGTTGAAGTCCTTTCCAAATTATTAAATTATCAATAATTATTATGCTAAAACTAGGTTAAGAATATATTGCACGCACTTCAAACTAGTTTCCATAAAATTGACACCTGCAGAAAAATGTGTGAGGAATAAATTTTGAGAGATTAGAAGCAGTTTAAGCAAATCTAATTGTTGTTGTAATTAAAAGAAAAAAATTTTTTGTCGCAGCTAAATAAATTAAACTGACAGATGCTCATGTTTTTTGTCTTCATTTATAAAGAAAGGAAAATATAATAAAAATCAATTTTAATTCAAGGTGTATTCATTACATTAATGTGTAACACCATGAGATTCAGACTGTGAAATCCATTTGTACCCATGTACATTAATAACTTTTGTTGAAATAGTTTGAAATTTTCATTTTTTTCTGAAATTCCATTAAGCTATCTGATTATCCTTTATATAGAACTTCATCCATAAAATATACTGCCCTTTTTGTACTTTTATTTTTGTTGTTCGCCAATCCATTAATTAATAGACAAAATATTTCTATATTAACAAGAACTCTTTAGTATCGTCGTATTCAAGAATATCATCGAAAAGTAAATAGCTTTAAATTCCTTATTTCAATTTCTTGAACAAAGAAATGTTCAGTCATTTATTAATGTCTCTTTTACAATTAATTTATATTATTATAGTAGCAATCGGGTGGTTCTGCATAGTATGATGAAAGAAAGCAAATTGCATATAATTACAGAATGAATTGATGAAAGTAATAAATTACAATTTACACACACATTGCTATTTAAATAAAGATTTCTATACTTTCTTAATAATTAAATTGCTGGGTTATAATTTAGATGAAATAATAAATTGATTTCTTTATCACCAATAATTTCGTTAAAACTGGGTATTTATACATGGGTATTCACAAATAGAATAAATTTGCCACAGTGCATAACTTCATGAATATTTTATAGTGTTATTGAAATGAATACACAGTCACTTAATTTTTTATCGTCTTAACTGCAGTTTATGAAATTTTTTTTTAATTACATCCAGCTTTCAAAAAATTTGAAATATCATTTTGAAATTATAAATTTTTTAATCATGCTCAGAGTTGACTTTCTGATTGATGCCGTACGCTCCAGATCTATTTAAAACAAAATATGAATGTTTTTTTTATATTTTGATTTTGTTAACCATTGAATCTGCTGTTATATGAAAAATGTATAATAAAATATATTGAATGACACGAAAATACTTGAAACATATTAGAATTTGCAATTCTTTGAAGAGAGGTATTAAGATATGTTTTATTAGAATTTGTAAAAAATTATTCTTTTGTTACTTTTAAGCAAATTATCTGTGATTTATCTATATTATTTAGAGAATACAGTTTCATTAATTCCCAAATGAGTGAAAATATTAGATTATATACAAAGCATATCTATAATAAATTCTTTGCGAATTGTTATAAATTTCTTTTTGTCATCTTAATGAATATGAATAATGAGTAATAATACTTGCTTTTCATAATAAAACATGCTATGCAATCATATTTACAGAATTGTTTCTTTTAATATTATTTTGAACTCTACTGATTTTTCAAGAGAAATAAAAATTTTTAAAGTGCTATGTTTTATTTATATACACTATAAGAATCCCTGACCGATAATGTATGTTTAAATTTATGTTAAAAAGAAAAATTCAAAAAATTTTGTCTGTAAGAATGTAAGGCATTGAGTTTCTATTAATTAAGATTAAGTTATTCAGAAAGTTATATATTTCTAAATTTATTAAAATATATTCAAAATTTAAAATAATAAAATTTGAAATAAGATTTTTTTAATAATTTTATGAATTTCAATCTGGTTGACACAGTTGTATGATACGCAGGAAATTTATAATTCTATGATAAGGATAAAATACAAACATACATTGTACAATTTATATATAAACACATAAATATTCCAATCAAGAAGGAATTCATTTTGATTCACTATCAATGAGCAAAAAATTCTAACTTTCAAACAAGTAAGAAATCAATCAAGATACATTATGAAAAAAATAAATATGTATATAATCAAAGAAGTTAAATTTCAAAGAGTAAGAAGTCAATTTAGATTAATGAAATCGAGGATGTTAAACAAGGTTAGCTTAAAACAGCAAAGGAGGCAATTTTTTTTTTATCTTGTGCCGGATTATATGGACAAAATAAAAATTTTACTAACGATGCTTTATATAATTAACGTGATTTTAATGTAATTTTCATTATGTAATTATATAATAATTAATGTAATTTTTAAACTATCAAAAATTTATTATTTTCACCACTTATATAATTTTGCATAAAGTCATGTTAAAAAGATGCATACTGATATCAGAATTATTGTTTAACTTATCGCTTATGATTGAATAATATTACATTAAACAAATAATCAAGAATCAGATTTTTGAAAAATTATTTTTTTTAAGAATTTACATTTCTCTATTAAACTGCATTCTGGCATATATTTATTCGATAATTATTTTTTTAAAAATATAATATATAAGCACGTTATGTAAATAGATGAAAAAGAAGATAAAAATATAACTAGTATATTTAGCAATTATACCAGTTTTACTTTGATTTTTTGTAAAGTTAAAATTTTCGGAAATAAAAAGTTTGATTAAATATTGAGCTTATGTATACTATTTAAGTATGATTAAAGAGAATGTGTTCGTATGAATTAAAGAATAGTTAAAAATTAATGATTTAATTCTAGCTGATTGATTGACATTTCTTATTAGATAAAAAATCTTAAATTAATAAATAATTGATTTTTATCACCAAATGGTTTGTTTATTTATTGGGAATTTTTCTCATTTATTGGGATTGGCACATGCATTTTATCAGCTTTTTGTGACTTAAATAACAGATTTTATTTAACAGAAAAATACCACACATAATATTAACAATACTATTAAAATTCGAAAATAGAAAAGTTGTTAGTTAAATTATCAATATTAATTTCTAAATATATTTTGTGCATTAAACCAATAGTAGGAAGTAGGCTTTCCTATTCTCAAGAAAATGATATATAACATAAAATAGTGTAAAATTCAATTTAAATAAACCAAAATTTGGTATATGCTGCGTATTTGTAAAATTTCAAACCAAATATAAAGTCGGTTTCCACAACATTTTGAAAATACATTTTGTAGTTTATATCTTCATAAAATTTAAAATGTAGACATTCCAAATTCTGATAAATTTGTGATTGCAGTTGATCGTACGCTAGCGAATAAATTTTAATATTACTCGCATGTATTTTCATAAATGATTAATTGATTTAGTTAAATTCGATAGGAAATTATTTTTGTCAATTGAAAGTTTGGTGAAAATATATGTAAAGAAACTGCATTGCTACCTTTTATATGAGGAGGAATGTATGTAATTTAATAGCATTCGTAAACCCTTTATAATTACGTTTGAATCATAACATCAAATACAAAAATCTAACAAATTGAGTGATGATTTTAATAATTTTGATTATGTTAAATAGGTAAGTTAACTGATAATGAATTTTAGTTTTATGAGAAAGCTAAGCAATTTATAATATATTTCTGTTTTTATTTTTTTCCACTTTATTAGACATTGAATAGCATGTTGGTGTTTCATAATTTTTATTAAAGTGGTACTTCTAAAAAGAATGGTAAATTTCATGGTCCTAAAATATTCTTTATAGCTGCGTGAAAAAAAGTGATAGTTGTTTTACGTTAACACAAAAGCATTTTTCCTTGTAATTAGTTACTTAATGATAAAACGGGTATTACAGTATATGTATAGATGCCAGAGAGACAGATGGAGTAAGTCAACTCATAATTTTCCAAATTGGTGTCCGATGAAAGGAAACATGTCGAACCTAAGCTTACATACTATTTAGTCAGTTAACAAAAGATTTCCATCTTCAAAATTCAGATTTTTGATTTGACCGCTGTCCTCTAAGAGAAACACAAAAAATTGCTTTTTTCATTTTTTTTCCTTTTTGCTTGAATTATATTTAAAAAAAATGTAAATTTTTGTAATTGTATCGGATATTAATTCTTAATACAATAAACAAAATTGACAGAAACTTAGAAATTATCAAGAAATAATTTGCATGCTTTGATAAGTTCCAACTTTTGAAAACATGTCAATATTCACGATTTTATAAATTCTGATAACACGCAATTTTTGATTATTTTTTAGCCCTTTTATTTCAGATGTACTTTTAAACTTAAAAGCATAAAATGAGTTTTTAAGATTGGAAATTAAAATTTTGTAGTCTAAAATACATTTTACAAATTTTCTAATACGGCACTATTTTCCTTGTATTTTTTAAATTCTTTTTAACGGAATCGTTTTCCTGTTTTAATATTTATTCAAAGATTTATTAACTGAAAATGCGAATCATCTGAATTAACTACTATACTTTGGCATCAATATTAATATTTTTACAGTATAATACAAATGCGTTATATGTCATAGGTACATTAAAAATCTTCACAAGTAATATCAACATTCGCAGAAACTCAAAATCGTTAATTTTAGAGAGGTTCAACAAAAGAAAGAAAAGAAAAAAGACAAAAAACACACACATAAATTCTAAATAAAAACATTATATCCTTCCTTCTGGAAACTCAAAAACGTTGAAGCGATTAACTAGTTTTAAATTAGTTTTCGGATGAAAAAAGGAAAATTTTGCTTCTTAAGAAAAATCAAAATATTAAAAAATGATCATAGCAATTTAATATAAATTAGTATCAAATTGATACTGGGTGCAATTATTATCATTTTTGTGTATACCTCAGTAATTTTGAATTAAATTAATTGGCAACTATAAATTTAAAAAATATTTTAAAAAATGTCCCTTTTTCTTCAAAGTTTTTGTTGAAAGATAATATTGTTAATTTGCTATAGTTGATAAATTTTCATAAAATAAATACAATTACTTATTTTATGAAAATAAGTAATTGTATTATATACATTTACTTATATAATATACATTAGTATTATTTAAGGAAATAAAAATGAGATAAATGACTTGGTTTTGAATCAAAATGAATGATTATCAGTTCAAGTATTTTCTCTTAAGTTACTGAATTAATATTAATTTTTTAAAAAATGTAATTTATGAATATCAGTCAGGTGGCGGTTAGTAAATTTTTCGTAAATAATATAAAAAAAAAGTCTAAATTTCTTACAACAACGTTTCAAACCAAATTTCTGATTTATTGTTATTTTACAAGATTAAAATCAGTATCTTAAATTACATGTCATTACTTTTTTTATTATTTAAGAACAACATCATCAATCACAAAAAGTTACAAGCTGTTTATTTATATGTTAAATAATTTTAATCAATTGTTGGTTAGTTTGAAAATGATGATTTAAAAATAATAATGCACTCATGTATACAGATTACCTATAAGCTGGAAATTCAAAAAAAAAATAATAATAATAATTGATTACCGGGGTATGTTTGCTTTTGTTATAAAAATTATTCTTCAATAGACATTTAATTTAATGTTTTTTATTGTTCCGAAATATTCAAAAAATTCTTTTTAAATAATTTATAAAAGGAATCTAGCCATATGAGAAATCTGTAAATTTCAATAGTAATGAAATAAATTTACAATAATTGCATATATTTTATCAATTAAAAAAAATTCTCTCTAGTTCATTTTACTTATAATGTGTTAATTGATTGAGATATTCATCACATTAAGTAAATTAATATTATTAAACTTATTACTTTTATATCATTAAATTTGATGTAAAAAGATAAACAAACAAAAAAAAAAATATTCAAGCATGAAAAACGTAATTAAAATTTTGATTTTACTGAAATTATTTCAATAAGCCTGACTTTTTTTTAAATTAAAAAATTTAATAAATAAAGAATAAATAACGAGAATGTGGTGACAAGTATCAATATCAAAAATTTAGAAATATTTAAAATACACTATTGCAGGGTATTTAATATTTGTTCTCTTATAATTATAAAAAATTTTAGCACCTTTAATTTTTAATGTAATAACTGAATACATATATATTTCCTCAAGGTGAAATTTAGTTTTGATTGAACTTGTAAAATGATCTTGGAATTATAAATTATTCTTATTACATATTTATTACCAAAATTAATTATTTTTAATTCAAATAAAATATATATATATATACACTTAAATATTTTTCTTTTAATTAAAAAAGATGCCTTTAATCAATTAAGTAATTAATTAATAATATTTAAAATAAAAGGTAAAATTATTACAGTCCATTTAAGCACTTATGAAAACCTTTATTTGAATGTTTTAAGAATAAAAGCAGCGCAAAATATTTTGTGACCTGACAAAATTCAATATTTTTTAAGCTGTAAAAATAAAACAAAAATCAGTTTAGTTACAGAGAAAATTAGTCTCTTGATCTTCAAGCTTCATCATAATCAGCGCCATCTAGGAATGAAATGCTAAACTTTAGAAATCGATGGAAAATTTCTTAAGTGCGCATGCTTGATTCTCGAAAGGGCCAACCTCATCATATTTCCATTTATCTTTGCCGCTGGTAACCAATCAAATATCACTTCAATTTTGCATGTCCTACTTGTTAATAATTATATTTCGTTTCGTTTTGATGTTTCTGATACGCGGTATCTGAGCAAGACATTCCTCTAAACTTCGTCTAAAGAAAAAATAAAAAAAAGCACATTAATCTTTTTATATCTTGAAGCTTTTTGTCGAATACAATTTTTGACAGAAATATTAAGGACTTTCATCCACTTAAGCAGGTTGAATTTTATTTTAAAAATTGACTTGTGTTGTAATTTGATAGACCTTCGAAAATTTTCAAGCGGGATAATCCTTCTGCCGATACGAGCAATATTATTCTTTGTGTGTTAGATTTAAAGTTGCTTATTCTGAAAGTATTTCACTCAACCTTAAATCATAAGCTAAATATTTTAATTCTTTAAAACTATGAATAATTATAAAATGAAAAAAGAATTACAGTGTCGTGTTTTTACGGTGATGAAAACTTTTTAGTTCGCTTCATTCAAAAATATTTATAAAAATAATTGTTCAAAACTATAAAGGGATTTTAAATAATATTGTGTGTGGAAAATTTCCAGTAATTGAAATACTGATCAAAGTTTTAAACATTTATATGTGTTTGCACAAAAAATTTAGGAAATTATTAACTTTAAATAAGTTATTGGATTCAGTGAACACATAATTGGTTTTAAATGGCTTTTCACAGAAATTACAGTCATTGATTCCAGGGATTTAGTTTTAAATGAAATAACTACATAGGCTCATTGCATAAAAGAGTTTTTTTTACTTTAAATAAATATATTTATTTAAATTATATTTGGAAACACATAAGTTATTGATATTAATTTAAATACTCTTCTGGACACTTAAAATGTACTATCAAGAAAGACCTGAGATATCACAAAAAATTATTTGGCAGATTACACGATATGAAAAGATCAAATGATAGAAATTATTGCTTTTTAGAAGAGCGGATGATGTTAAAATCAATAGTTAATAGAACTGTCATTATTGGCCATAACAACTGCCTCACGCCTCGGTTTAGAATAAAAAAGGCTCTAGGTGAGGATCTCTGGAGCATAACAGTCCATACGGTTTCCACATATTTATTGCCAAATTTGATTTGCTATACTATGAACCCTGGGCCAATTGTTGTACAAGCATGAGCCACACGTTTTCGATTGACAACAGATCGGGAGAACAATCAGGTCAAAGAAACAATTCTATCTGTTGAGTAAATAACCCTTGGACATTGCTTGCCACGTCAGATTGTGTATTATCGTATGGGGATATAGCTGATGACAAGTGTAGAAGAGTAGCGCTGAACCATGGTTTTCAATACCCAACATTTAAAAGATGTAGCATCGACTGTTCAGCGTACCGGCGACACATACTTGAGGAATGAGGGAGGTGAACTACAATATTCAATCATGATATCGTTTCAGTATTTCACTGCATAACGCAACAATTCAGCAGTCCTTCACAATGATTTACCAGAATAGAATCCAAACATTATGGTATTGCAGTCAGAAACGGGATTTGTTAGTGAAGACAATGTCGTAACATTCCGTTGTCCCTGTTCATTGCACCATTAGTTGCGCAAAGGACTGTTTTAAGTCAAGTGTACAGTAATCAATGGACTCTTTTTTGGATATTGCACTTTGCTGCAGCACGACGTCGAACGGCACAAGCAAACGCTCAATGATACATAACAAACTGAATCAGTTATTCTGTTACATAACAAACTGAATCAGTTATTCTATAGTTTATGATGTGGATGAGGGATACCTCAATGCCATGCACACAATATGCCTGTTATAACATGCAGTGGTGCAATGTGGTAGGTGGAATCCTTTTCGTTGGTCTTTTATTCATTCCTACATTGATTGACCTCAGATTCGCTTATTGCTTTGTATAGACCACCACTATCACCACCACTCACCACTATCACATCGAGCTCGAAAGACACTCGATGTCATACAACGTGGCACAGTTAAACTTACGAAAAAAAGAAACATATGAAAAAATCAAACGGTAAACTTCAAATCCGCAATCTCTTTTCTATTTATACAGCATTTGGAGATGCACTACAGTCTCTCGTGAGATGCGCATACCCTGCAGTATAATGAGTAACATATATCATCACCTCAAATGAAAAATGTAATTTTCACATGATTTGCATATTTCCTTCGAGGTGTTATATTCTGGGTTTCTAATAGTGTACAAAATGTGTGTGTTAATTGTGAAATTAAATTCCTCTCATTTAAATTAGATTCATTTAAAGCAATTCCCCGATTAGAATCGTTAAGATAAAGCTTTAATATGAAAAGTACACAATTAAGTAAAGGTTTAAAATATCAAGTCTCAGGGGTTGATTTTACCATCAATCAAGTTAAGTATTATAAAAATATTTTCATTCTTTTATTTAAGATATTATATTGATTCTTTTTACTAAAATTTAGGTCTTCTAAAAGTATTAACATATGTATAGAAATATGACAGAAGATTAACAGTATGCGTGTTCTGGTTACATACTGAGGGAAAATAAGAACTTTCGTTTTTTTTTTTTTTATTTATCAAAAATTCATATTATTATGTTTTGAATAAGTTTATATCACGTTTAACATATTATGTATTAGTAAAATTTTGTACTATTTAGCTTGGAACATTTTTAACCAACTTTTTTTAAGGAATAATTAAAACATAATTTTATAAAGCTCTCTCTGTATACAAACGTTTTTAACTGTAACACTGAACAATCCAAGAATAAATAATTTAGTTTTCATGGGACATTTGTTCAAGAATTTTAATACATTATAAATATTAGTAATATATTCATCTGGTTGGTGAAATCAAGACGTTTATTTTACAAAGAACTTAGAGCAATTAAATACAAGAGAAACGACTCCCTATTTTAAAACAATTGCCTTAATGAAAATTTTTATTTGATTATAATTGAAAAGTGAGTTATATATATATATATATAT
>JAPDSC010083586.1:277865-289914 GCA_026290005.1 Latrodectus geometricus | reverse complement strand
TATATATATATATATATATATATATATATATATATATATATATATATATCTTTTACATTCCAATATAAAGCAGAATATCAACACATTGGGGATTAATAATTTCATTCTTTATTAAATTTATTTCAAATAAAAAAAAATAAAAAACGTACCTAGAAAATCAGAGGATCATTTGAATTCTCATGAAATGAATGAAAGAAGTCAAATAACAAGTGCAGGGACTTTGATGCGATTAATATGAGAGAATTTCACGATATATATGCAAAATACCACATTAAAGGTGTTACATATTTTTTTGTTTGTTTTGTTTTGTCACTCTATCGCGTGGCCGAACCGTGCTTGATTCAACTAGAACTCGCATCGATTGAGCGGCAAACAAAAAGCGTTAGTTCCTGCACGTGCTTTCCACGCCTCGCACGTGCCAAACTAGGCCTCATACCAATGTGAGAAATACTTCCTGTCAATCACTCTCGAGCATCTGATAGACCGGATAGTTGGATTTGTATGACAAGCACCTCACGTAGCCCCACTAAAAGTATCTGAATGCGTATGAGAATGATACCTCTTACACTTTCTCTGATGGGAAGGCTTTAGTTGGCACTTCTGATTGTTTCTCTTTTTCCTCTTTTAGCTGATGAATGACAGCTGCGATTGTGGAACAAATGGTGCTTTTGAGTGCTTCTTCATCCTTTATCTTTGCGTTGAAATGGTAACTAAGCTTCGTAGCACAGAATGATTCATTCAGATACAAGTCTCTTTGTAGAGATAATGTTTTTTATAGTGGTTTATCATATAACTAATTATTCAGAGAAAGATTTTCAAATGGGTAGTTAAGTATCAAAGTCAAGTAATTCTATTTATATAACGCTTGTAGATGTTGACATTATGACAACTTATTTTACGTATTAATACAAACTTTTAAAATGAAACATTTTGAAGTAAACAGTTCATAACATTTCTAAGTTATTAAATGAAAAAGAAATAAAAATTGTATTATTGTTTAGAATATTTAATTAAATGTAGTTTGTACTTGATAAATTAAATGACATTCATACAGCAAAATGTTTCACCACCATCTAAAATTTTATAAAATTTCATATTACTTTTAATTTTCATGAGCTCAAATCACTGTTTAAACAGACCAGAAATATTTTAAATCGTTGCAGTTAAACATTACATTAAAAAGGTTAGTATTATTGATTTTTAATATCAGCACATTTGAAATAAAAATTTTATTTCTAAGCAACAACTCTCTAATGATATGTATACATCTTCTTTATATATCTGCCTTCGTTTTATTCCAGTTGTAAATTAAGAAAAATTAATACAAAAGTATAATTGGTCTGATTTTAGTTTCCAGGCTACAAGGTTAAAATTGACGAAGATATTATATGATAAAATAATTTTATAAACAAATATACAAAAACGACTTTCAACCATATTATAACTATCTAATCTTATTATTTACAGAATCTAATATTGCATATGATTCAGTAAATTATTTAATACCTATAAAAGACTATTTACTCAGTTATAAAATGTGAATATGTAATATTTGTAACAAAAGCAGAGACAAAATTCAAATCAATATGAGGAATTTTTTCTAGCTTTTTGGGAGTTAATATAAAATAAGTCTTGAGATTGGAAAAATTTTCGATATGAAAGGATGATAAAGTTCTGGAAAGAATGTAATGCATCATGATACAATGGAAACACACTCTCAGAATTATGGCCACGCCCAGTATGACTTCCCTTCTCCCCCTTGGGTAGCATAATTCATTCTTGTAGAATCCAGAAAAGAAAAACATTCGGAAAATAAAGAAGACCCTACGGTGAAGCTCCCTACCCCCATATGTACGATTAAATGAATATTTAATGATTTCTGCATGAATTTCTTTTTCCTTTCGCAAGGTTTAAAGTTAACGATAAAAAATTCTTCTGAAGGAGCAAAGAGAGAGGAGAGAGAGAGAATTGCTCAGTTTCTTTCTATTTTACTTTTCCCAATCTTGATTGCCTAAGATAAACTTATTTAAAGCGAGAATTGGAACTGATGAAATTTGTATTAGATTATTGAATGTCTTCGGGATGGATAAACGTGATTATGAGGAATGTGTTGTTACGTTTAAGATCAGACCTCGCAACTAATTAAATACGATTACTCTTCTCTCTCTTTGGTTTCCGGAAAATTATTTTTGAATTATTTAATATCAGAAGGCTAAAAAACTTATTAAGAAAAGATATATTTGTATTCAATATTATCATTTTATGATATTGTGTTTTCAAATCAATTTTATATAATATTTCATACATGTGATAAACTACTACTACTAAGTGAGGACTGGTGATTTATTTTAAATGAAAAAATATTTTAAGTTTTATTGACAAAAATATTTGAAATATAGCATAAATGTAATAAGTAATATCAACAAGCATAGTATATCTGAATATATTGTGCGAAAAATACTTAAAGTAATCCTGGTTTGATTAAATTATAATTGTGTAATATGCATGCAGCAAAAAGAGTGTATAATTTGAAGAAATTAAAAAAAAAGCATCTAAAATGTTTTGATTTTCTTTTGTCATAAATATTATTAGAAATACGTTAGAAACTTTTCGATTAAGTCATAATATTTTTATTGTTTTCTTTAAGCAAAACGAGAATTCTTTAAATAAAAATGAAATCAGAAACTTATAGGATCTACAGTTCTTTAATTTAGTAAAATTTTCTTCGTGTGTAAATATCTACTAAAAATAAATTTATCTAACATCTGATAGCTAACAATATGTTAAACTTTATGGCTTAAGTCTTTATATCTGTTAATAACCAGTATGTGGTATTATTTTAAGGATCACATATTTCCATATGTGATCCTTAAAATAAATGAAGAAAATATACGATTGTAAATTTTTTACATTTTACTTAAGCAAACTCTTTAAAATTTATTTAAATTACCCTAATTTTTGTTATCAATTTCACAATTTCAATTTATTTATTTAAATTGTAATTAAATAAAAAATTATTAAAATTATATGCAGATGAGCAGAAAAAATACTTTTTCCAAGTTATTAGCTAATCTTGAAATAACTAACTTGTCTAATTAGCAATGAAAAATACACTTGTACACTTATTTTAATGTGTTGTGTAATATAAGCAAACATTTATGAAATCGGACTATGCATATATAGTTACAGTTTTTAGAGCATCATGTTACTAGTGATTTTTCGGCCCAACTTTGATTTCTAAATCATATATACTATAGGCTTTTTTTAAATTTATTTTCTAAAGAAATATAATATTAAGAGTTTAAAAATTATATTATGCCAGCACAATTTCTCATACAGAACAGTTACAATTTTAAAGGTAAATAAATACTAATATATTGCTTATAAATATTAATATTTCGAAAAATAGTCCTTTTCATAGAAGAATTTTATTAAGTAGGTGTATTTTAATTACTTTTGCATAATGTTCATGTGAATAGAATTAAGCGTAGATTATTTTTAAATGGAATGAGATATGTATTAAATAGTATTTTTACCAGTTGATTTGATTTGTATGATTTCTTACTGTAGATCTTGAAGGTATAACAATTTAAATAGTTTTTATAAAAAATAAAAGCTTTTGTTGACAAATTATAAGAAACACTATAAGATCCAGGAGATACGTAGAACATCAGATTTTACTTTTTATAAAATGCATTTTCCACTTAAAAATTTATAGGTGAAAACTTTCTAATTTGAGAAATATTTTCTAATTGTAATATAGATCTGTGATCAATAATTTTTAAAACGTAGATAGGCATCCGGATTTGCAAACATACCCTATATAAAAGATTCTTGCAAATTAAACTATAATTCATTTTATTTATGTAAATGTATATAGTTAGTCTTTTTAATGATTTATACCAGTAAGTAAATAAACTAACTGATTTGTCGAGGAAATAATATTTAAAAAGTAAATGCCAATGTATACGACTTCTTCTTAAAAAAATTAACATTATTAAATTAGTTGATTTATTACTCAATATTTCTGTGACATTGTGAGTAAATATTCCTAGCACATTATTTTGAAAATTTGATTAAAAATATTAATTGCATTCAAGAATATAAAATACCTATATCCACAAGTTGTTTATTTAAAACAGTAATTTTTAGAAGTAAAATTTGAATATTCTAGTTGCATGATAAAAGAAATATATATTTCTCCGTTTTAATAAAATACAGCAAAGTACTGTCCTATTATTCAAAGAATAATCTTAAATTCGAAATATAAAATTATTTTCTATTTAAATCTACTATGTAAATAATTGCTTTTATCTTTATATAAACTTGAGCGAATGAGTGTTATGGGGATATTTGAAAATAAATGATATAATATTGTAGATATAAAAGTGTCTTGCAAATGTTTTTACTTCTGATATTCAAGAATATTTAATAAAAATTTCTTTACATACTTTGAACTATTGAAGTCATAAAGAGAGTTATTAGATGTGAAACAACAGTTGTATCCGAACATTTAATTGCGAGCTAGTAGGTGAATGGTTGCGCCTTCTCTTCAACTGTTCATGGGTTCGAATACACATTAGATTTGGATGTTTGAAGTGATTCGGATTCCACATTAAACAATAGGCCTCGATATGATCAGTTCTTGTATGCGAAAAAGAACCATAGATTGACCAAACAGTTTAAAATGTGAGCCTCAACAATCAATGTCTTTAATTTGAATCTCAACTAGAAACTCTTTAGGTTGAGTATTTTAACAGGATATTTGAAAAACGGATAATCGAAATACAGTATTTTAAAAATATTTTTTAATTATTGTTTTATTTAAGCAATTAAACTTTGAATTAATTTTTATAGTGATTTAACTCAATTTATTTATAGTGATTACTTACACACAGAGACCTTATATTATATATACTTTCATTAGTACATTTTATAGATCCTTTGCATGACATAATTAAATTGGAAACTTTGATTTTGATTGCTAAACATCAGTTTCTACTTTTTGAAATGTTTGTAAAAAAGGTTAATAAATTCTAAGTGTGCGCTTCTATGTTAGTTAAATAATTTATTCCTTATCAATTAAATATTTTGTGCAGTAGATTTGCTTCGACTGAAACATTCTTTAAAAAAATAAATGTTTTTAATTATATTTCATATAGATTATAAATTTCATTTATAATTAATCAATAAAATGAAGTTTAACGTATTGATTAATTATAAATATTTATATTATACAATAATAATTATTAAAGTAACAAATACGAGTTTCGTTAAATTTGGGTATGTTGGGTTTAAAAAAATTAATTTCATAATGATTTACCAACAAACTTTTTTAAACTTTAGTTTGTTCTAATTTAATGAATTTTAAAAGTAAACGAGAGTATTATATTACTTTATATAGTTGATTTATGCCGAGAAATCGGACAATTTAAGATATTAGCAAGAATCAGAAATTGTTTTGAATTTGAGGTTTTCTTTGAGAAAATGCTCTTACAATTCTCATCCCCATATCTTTTATCCTTCCTTTATTTTTAATATATTATACTATTATTAACGCAGACGAGTTGAAAACTAAACGAGCCAAGTTTGTTGTAAAACTTTTTCATTTCTCTTACGTCTTATCTTTCAGATAGTTTTGAGAGGGTGTGGTTGTAAGTTACGGGTTGTTAGAATGGACAGCTAGAAAACTCCCAATTCTTTAAGGGGCTCGTTATGGCCATGTAGTATAACAACGCTCTTTGGAATGGATGGTCACAGGTTCAGTTCAGGCAATGTCTCAAGCAATTGAACTACGGATATGGATGCTGACTTCTACTTTTTACATACGTATCTGTCAGAATGATTACTTGGGAATTCTTCAATTTACTTCCTTTCAACCGATGAATTTGGACCTTACCTATAGAAAGTCCACCCAGAAGGCACATATGGCAAATGTTCAGGTATCTTACAACAGTCTTCGTGTTAGGTTGTCTGCTACATGGTGATAAAAAGTAACCATGCCTTAGATTAACCATGACTTATCGGTGTTGTTCGTATCTAATTCAAAATATTCAACTTCAAGGACCATGTTCCATAAAATTAAATACTTTGAATTCGATACCAATTATTATTGAACAACTAGAGGTGGTTTTGGTGTTTCTACTTTCTGAATGCATCTATTTCGGGATGAATGCTTGGAAGCTCTCCCAATTTTCTCCTCTTCGGCACGTGTATTTGAATCACCATGTAGGAAAAGTTCTCCTTGAAAACAATACTTGATGAATGTCCAAGTCTTATAACAACCTTCAACTGTTAAACTTTCTATAACGTGGTGTCAAGGTAGGAACTCTAAATATCATGAATACAGAAGAGGAAGAAGCGTACTTCTCTTATTATTTATTGACTGGATTATTGACTTGAATCAAACCTGTGACGTTCCACTCCGAAATGTCTTTTCTCACATTAAGGATACTTCAAATTTTTCTTATAGGTCTAATAAGTACCTGAAAACTATTGTTACTTTCTTATTAATTTGATAATCAATTCAATATTTACTTTCTAAAGAAGGGGTTTCTTATGCATGTCAAATATATCTACCAAAAATATTATCTCAAAATATGTATACAAGAGACATGCCACACTATATATAAATTATAAATGATGTTGTGTAAAAAATAGATATTCTAGGGTTATTATTTAAACAACAAATAATGCTATTTGTTGAGGTTTGCTTTATTTACTATTTTTTACTCTGCATCTAAATCCACTTAAATAACAACACTTAATAATCATGAAAATATCAGATCAGAATTTTCATGAATATGTTTGCATTTTTCATGAAAACTTGTTCATAAGCATTCAATGAAAAGTGTTCATAATCTGATTTCTTGTTCATTGAAAATGATTGATCTCTCTCTCTTAGTAAAAAAATACTAAGAGATAAAAAAGAGCTCAAATCAGTTTGAACTTACAATAACAGAACTATGCATGTTTTGCAAAATTAAACAGTAACTTGTGTAGTGCATGTAGAGCTATGACATAGAAAATTTTAAAGTTGGTCACTTCCTTGTAAACAGTGGGAAGGTTTTGCTTAGAAAAAATACCCCAACTCGTGCAAATTACATTAATTTTATTAATTTAATATTTTATATGCTGACATTATGAATTGAAACGTAAAAATTACGTCAACACAAAATGAAATTACAGAAAGTAAAATTATCCAAATATATATACATATATACTCATTACATTACATACGTTTTTCATAATACTTCATAGTTTCTTTTGCCTCTGTGCAAATTTAAACATAATAATAGTTAATATTTGAATAATTTTATTCGTGATTAAAAAAGGTTCTGTAACATTTTATTTGATGAACATAGGATTAACAACCAAAGATTGGTTGAAAGTTTATTTACGTCAGCTAAAACTCAATCTTCAAAATCATTTAATGACAAACTTGTAAACTGTAGCACCACACCATTTACAGCCTTGAGCTACGTTCTTTGTAATATAACAGACACATATTGGTGAAATAGATATTTCAATATTAACCATAATAACTATTCTTCACAATGCACTTTTTATTTCAGAAATCTCATCAGCGGAAAGTCATGTGCTTTCTGATTGATAGCTCTCTTCAGAATGGAAGGTTTCAGATTCAATTCCAAAATTTTAATAGCATGGGAAGGATGTTACTCTTTTCACTTTTTTATGCTTATCTATAGAAGTGGTTACCAAGGAGTTTTCCAGGTATCCTCTCCTCTGACATGTAATTATTGCCCACTACCGTGGTGGACATTTAAATATTTTATAACAGCCTTAAGCCATTAAGCTGCTCATTGTGAGGTGTCAAAGTGTTTTAGTTGATGAATCTAAAAGCCATGTTTATGGGAAGAATTGACAAATAACGATAATTTTCAAAATTGATGATCCTTGCTGATACTACAAGAGGAAAGATATGCATTTGAGTATACATTTGCATAAAGAGAATATTGCCCAGTATCTATTTTGAGCCATGATATTTTATAGTAATATTACACAGATATCAAGAGTGCGATAAAACTGTTTCTAAACCCGTCGCTTTCATTTTTAATGAAAAACGAACCATTTAAAGAAGACCAAATAGTTACTCAAAGTATTTCTGTTAACTTATTCAGGAGTATTTTAATAAATGTATTTGGATTATATCTGTACTCTACGCTAGATATATGTGTAGCTTATGTGCATTAACACACAAATAGACAGTATAGTTGTAAAATGTAGATCATACGTCTAAAGTAGAAAGGGAAATCCAATTGTATTGGTCTCCACTACCTCATTGAACTTAGAAAATCGAGTTGCATCGTGTAGTCGTCAGTTTTCAGTTCTTGGTTAGTGTTCAGTTCTTGTACTAGTGTTTCTTGATTATCAGAAGATAATTCCATACGACATACTTATTTGAATAAAAAATCTTGAATTTTACATTTCTGTTGTGCAATAACTGCCATCCGCCATGGATCACATCTGTAGTCTATGGGGTTACTATCTAGTCGTATTAGCAACTGCTAAGGAGATTTCACATATTGGACTGATGCTCAAAATCTTCACATTTCTTTGTTTAATTCCTTATCACATTTCGTTTTTAAACGTATTGGTTGCCTTCGTTTTTCATCTAAAGTTAACCCTTCTTTGTCATTTTGTGAATGCAACTATTGGTCAAATCATTAATTATTATTAGTCTTTGATTACATTGCATATCGTAAATGTGGAGAAAGCTTGTTTCGCAATGCAACGATGTACGTTGCATTACGAGGCAAGGATTCTCCACATTTATAAGTCACATTTTTGTATTTTTGTAATTCGCCTTAACAAAGATTATATCCGCTAAATTATATTTACAACTTCTGTTCATGTATTTGATTTCTAAAGCCATTGGTTGATGCTGCAGTTCTTTTTATAGTATCTTTTACTTTATTTAATTCGATGTCAAAATTTTGTAACATCATTTAATGGTTGTCAAAAGAACTATTTTAGTAGTATTTCTTATATCATTTCTCAAATATCCTGTTTTTTATTTGCAGTATATTATTTGTATTAGTTAAATAATTTTCAATTTGTATAACTAATAAAAACAATATCAAAATTTCGTTAAAGTTATGCATCAACTAACGTAAGTTTTAAGTTATTTCAATGATTTACTTATATTTTCATATTTTCCTTTTCTTTCAAATTTTTTTTGATATTAGGGATTTTGATTCACACGCATTAGAGCTACATGGTAATTTAATTGAAATGTGGTCTGGGATATATTCTAAAACAGATCTGGAGATAAATGTTTCTAACATTAAATTGCAATTAAGTGACATTTAGACAGTAATTCTAGTATCGTTCACTCGAACAAGCAACTTTAGCTCATGAGTAAAAAAACCTTGTCAGTTCAGTTGCAAAAACAAGAATGTTAGGCAAATCATTCAAAAATATTCATGTATCAAAGTTTGATTTTTTTTTAGTCGTATAAATTTATTCACACAAACTTCTCAACTTTAAAGTATATCTTGATTTGCAATTCAATTTGGTTAGTTTTTTTATTTTTAGATGTTTTTATGTAAAGAATTAGAGCCTTAAAAATATAACTATAATATTTTTAAATTAAAAATCTCCTTTGAAATCCTATAATTTTAATTGCATGTTTTCTTTTAAAATCAAACATGTTTTGAATATAGGAAATTGATATTTATTATGTTTTTAAATATCTGTATTTATTATTTAATGTACAAATGAAATCAGACAAGTATACGAAATTCCGTTTATTTGCCATGAAATTGATAATTTAACTTTCTTTACAATTAATTTTTAAATTTAACTTACTGGTTTAACAGCTAAAAACTTACTGTTGGAGTAATTTGTAATTCACATAAAATATTTAGATTCATTATTTATTTACTAAGCATCGCCTCATTTCTCATGAAAACAGCAGTTACCATGAAAATTGCATTTTCATATTTAATTTACTTTACTGATCATCAAAGTAATGTCAAGTATAAGTCAAGTAAGTCAATTCATTTTTTCCAAAAAACATGCATTATTTTAGTGTTTATATCTGCTTGATTTTCACATCTTAATTGGGTGCTAACTCCAAATTTTTGAAATTTTTTTGTAAAATGTTGTGAACCCTATCGAAATCAACAATGATATTTGGACTTTTAACTTCTTTAAATCTTTATTGTTATTCGATTATTTCTAAAATAATCCAATAAAATTTTATGAATGCTGTCCTGAGAGTTTTTCGTCACTCAAAGATAACGTATAGTATTTGATCATGCATTAGACTAGTAATTATATCTATTTGTAACTTCAAATTAATTTTAGCAGCTTTTGAATTTTTTTTAAGAAATGAATTTTTAAGTGAATTGCTCAAAATGTATTTTTTTCTGGTTAAGCAACAGCCATCTTCAACTTTAGAATGCTTTGATTTTTTCACTTCTTTCTATTGGTACCGTAAGAAAGTTTACTTTGCCTGATAACTTTCTGCATCTTGCCACTAAAGTGGAAAGATTTCATTCAAAGTAAAACTAATACAGCATGGGAATAGAACTGCAGAAAGTTGCATGGGGCTTGGACACGGAAGGACAAGAAGAGTCGAAAAGCAAATTCTTGTACGTCTAGTTATTACACCTTAGACTTCAATGCATTACTTCGTTTCCCCTCAAGATTCCGTCTCTTACACGTTAGCTTTTTTCTCTCTCTCTTTGCTTTTATTTTATCCCAGGAGTGGAGAAGAGAAGGGAAGAAGAAGAAAAAGGCGAAAGAGATGGAGGCTCGGAAAGTCAAATATAATTTCTCCATTGTGCTCTTCTTCACGAGCACCGTCCATTACGGCTTGTCTGACAACAGTTCCGCTTTTGCAAGGGCTGGGTAATGACTGCAGAAATATCGCTTCGCCCGCCCAGTAACAATCTTATCAAAAATTTAAGCCCCTGGCGTCAGGATCCGCGGGGTCCGCCACGTACCGGCGGCACGCCATCAGCGCCCTAATAGGGTTCGCAGTGCAGCCTCTCGCTGTTCTCGATGTTCCCTCGCATCCTTCCCCCCAGATCTCGGTTCTATCCTTGGCTTTAACTTCATTATTTCAGATTCTCTACCAATCTCCTCGGGAAAGGAGGCGACACAATTCTCTAGAGTGAAGGATCCACCACTGCAAATGCCAACAAATTACGATCCCCTGAATTCCTACAGGTCTCTCTTTCCTACACGCACTCTCACCAGGCCGTTGGAGAAATGGGAACCCCATTTACTTCAACCAGCTGCTCAGAATACCTCCGCTTTTCAACTTATTCCGAAGGAAGCATTCCACTTTTCCCGTCCTGCACACTCTTTTTTTCCTAAGGTATGATATCCGGACCCCTAACTTAATTTCGATAAAACACATTGTACTCAGGGAGTAAAAACACAACACAAAAATACTCTCCGATCTAGGTATATATAAGTTAACTGTCGAGAGAACGAAGCAGTCTGGGCTACACTAGAAAAAAGAAATTGAGAAAATGATCTTTGCCAGAAGAGGTAACATGGGGTACAGAATCCCCCCCCATGACTAACGTAATGGAACAAAACAAATTGGAGAAGGGGAAAATTGCAGTACAGGAAAAGCAGTATTATAAATCTCGACTTCAATCATTGTAACAAAGCATGGCTTCAATCATTTATCAATAAAATGCCTATGGTATTCATAAAAAGGCATGTATTTATCAAGTTCATAAAGTAATAAAGACTAAGGAAAATATTCAAAGAGCTTTTACTTAGCAATATCATAAGTTAATTTTTAAAGTGATTTTTCACAAATATTCCCATGAAATGAAAGCAAGGTATATTACAGTAAGTTATAGTATATTTTGGAATAATCTACCGAGATGGTGCACAATGGCTTAAGTCGGTAACTTAGAGGAAGCCTAAAATGTAAGCTATCTTCTTAAAAATGTGCTATAATGAAAGTTAAATTTGAAAAAGTTAACACACAAATACATATTCCTATATTTGTATGAATATATATATATATATATATATATATATATATATATATATATAT
>JAPDSC010083586.1:256223-277765 GCA_026290005.1 Latrodectus geometricus | reverse complement strand
TATATATATATATATATATATATATATATATATATATATACTTTCATAAAACATAGAAGTTAATGGATTTAAGAGTATTTATCAATGTACGAAATATAGGCGCATCATCTAAGAATTACAATGACAAAAACTATACAAAACAAAATTTATACACTTTATATTAACTTTTTTTCTAATGATATATTTTGTTTAACAGCTCTTTTATTCAAAGGCAATAGCAATGAAAAACTGAAGCGTTTTCCAATTTCTCATATCTTCCTTCAATTTTAGTTTAAAATAGCATCTTGAAAAAATGTAATTAAGAAAGAGTTTTTTTTTAAAGAAATTTTAAATTTTGTTGCAAAAAATACAAGAACAGCTTGCAAACAATTTATCAATGCACCTTTGATTTTTTTATTTATTTATGTTACTTTTGAATTATAAATGGTGAGGAAACATCTTTTGAATTTTAATGCTTTTAGAAAAATAATAATGTACCCGAATTTAAAACAAACATCATTTTGAACTGATAACTAAGAAAATTCTTCCTGACATACATATCACAAATTTATTTTCGCACATATTAACATCTATTTTACAACACAGCGATGTATACCCATTATATTCGTAGTGATATGCGCAGAGTAGAATATCACTTGCTACTACCATAACCAATATTTGTAGGATATCATCTGAATATTTTTTAAATTAATCTAGAAATGTGAAGTCTAATTCAGGAAGTTTAATATGTGAATTTTTGCTTCAAGACTTATTTTATACATTTTGCATTACCAAGTTAAAGAAACCTAATCAATGTTGACTAATTATAATTCAAATTTCCAGAGTGTTTTAATGAATAGTTGTGAGTGATTTGTATCGTAAAAGCATTGGTTACTTATTGTACTTTTAAGTTTTAAAATTCTCCCAAAACACACGTGTGCCATCACTCTACTTATACCACTTTGTTTATTTATTCACACATTTCTTCATGAGCATTTTTTTCCTATTAAGACAATGTTTCAATCGCTTAATTGTTTAATAAATTGACATCTAAAATAATCTTAAATTATGTAGTCAGAGAAAGTGTCTTCAATTTATGCTCATGAAATTTTTTTTAAGTTTTTCTCTCAGCAAAAAATTTAATTTTCCAGTTCTTCTATATGACCAAACAGCATTAACTGTTATAGTATGAAATATTTCAAAGAAAGAATAATTTTTCATGTAGACATACTTTTAACATTTACTTCATCCACTAAATATTTATTTTATTTCAGTTCTTCTATTATTGAGACGACAATACATTTTTGAAAAATTTGCCACCAAAACAACAGAGAATCAGTTAATTATCTAGTCTCTTAGTAAGAAGTTTTGACGAGTTTCAATTTTGATATTTGCCTTACACTGAATTGTGCATTTTTTGGCAAGCATAGTAAATATGGAAAATGTAAAAAGTGTTCAATGGTTTACTATATTATTTTATGTATTTTTTCACAGTAACCAAATGTTTTTTCTTTTAATTATTTAATTCTTCAGAAATTCTTAGCTCATTTTCATATTTGGTACTTAATTATTGTAAATCACGTTTAACTAAACTGGTAACTTCTTTTTTCATAAGTATTGGTTCTTCTTTTAAATGTTTTTGCTTTTGTAACCAATTTGAAGATATGATTATATTGTCTTATACAACGAGGCATGTTTGTCAATACAATAGGGTTTAACAACAAGGTGGAAAAAGAAAAACTGAACCCTAATTGTAAGCATTATTTTAGTTTTGAAGTCTTTCATAAAATAGACTGGTATAGCCCTACATTTTGTCAAAATTTAGAATTCTAACTGCCCTTTAGTTAGCTAATTAATTAATTATGTGTTAAGAGAGTGAGTTATAACCCCCAAAAAATATCATTTTTGGGTTAAAAAATACTATGAATTGCTCTTTCAAAAGTAATATCTCTACAATTATAAAAAACTTGAGTCAGCATTTTTTGATGATCGTAATAGTGTCAATAAAAGAGTATTTTGTTAATCCAATTTTGTATGCATTATTAAAGAATGAAATAAAGGCATAAGAATAAGTGTGTGGAGATTCTTTTTAGTGATTCCGTGAGCAGAAACGATGTATGTATCAGTTTAATAGCTAATATTTTTACGCGTTTTTCACAGTATTTTAACATAATCTGTTGAATTTTTTCAAAGGTTTTCTCTTTCTGTACATCACAGATAAAACCCATTGTCTAAAATTTTCAAACCAAAAACAGAACAATTCATTTTGATGGTTTTGGCTAAATTTTGTTCACTGTTAACATTTTTTTTAGTGTTTAAGATTGACTTCACGAAATTGATGCTGCGCTTGTGTGATAAATATTTTTTACTTGAAGTTTTTAAGATGACACAAGTTGTTTCTTAATGCTAGAAGCTAAATTCAACAAAATGAAAATTTAATTGCCAGAAATATTATCATTTAATGATTATTCTATATCAAAATATTCATACACAATTTGAATACATGTAAGCTTTGAGAAAATCTTATTAAAGTCTTCCAATTAATGACGTTTATAAAAATTGGAATACAATTATAAAAATTGGAACAATATACCAAACTAATTAAATAAAATTTAACAAACAAACGAAACTGTATAAATTTCAGCAAAGGTTTATATAACCTCGAGCATTCTAATAATATGACAATTGTTATTCTCAAGGATTGGTGCATGTGACTTGATTTTGTTACAGTAAAGTCATTCCACCTTTTCGTCAAATTCATTTGCAAAGTAAAAAGGATTTTTTTCAGTTACTTTATTGTTCCAATTTAGTTATAAATATTTCATTTATAATTTATTTACATTTTTTATATCAAGTATAAATCAACTTTAATGCAATAAGCAAGGAGAAAATTAAGTAAACATTTATCTCTTAATAAATTTTTTGCATCATGATCTTTTCTTAAAAAGTTTCTTAAAAGCTTAAAATAAAAATTTTCTTTTTTTCTTAAATTTATTGTTATTTATTACCTCAAATTTTATCCCTTTTTATTTCCACACACTAATGTCATTTTGACAATAAAACAAGTATAAATATTTTATAAAGTTTACAAAATAGTAAAAAATTAAATATATTGTATAATATTTATTTGAATGTAAAATAAATAATGATACATTTATTAACATTTGTATTTATTTGAGATAAATTTTTTGTGTAAATATTTGATATTAAGTAAATCTTAAGGTTTCAATATACGTTTTAATTTTAAGGGAGTTTTAATCCACGTGTCATCTGAAAAAAGTCATAAGCTATCTGTATCTTTTCAATTATCATCGTCGGATATATTTTCTCAAATGGAAAGATTTTTAAATTATCTTATTAATTTTAAAAGATAATGAGCATTTTCAGGATAATATAAAATGTTTTATACGTTTTAATTGTTTGATATACGTTTTATATGTATTCCCCACACCAAAACATAATACTTAAACACTTTCATTTCACAATAATTACAAAAGGAACTAATGATGGTAGTTTCAAAAATAGTCTTCAGAAAATATTTGGAAACACTTTTTGCTAGAATCCTAATAAATTCAACATCGATTGGGTGTATCTGTGATGCTCATTTCAAATTTAAATTCATACTACAGTATATTTTTCAGTATACGTATTTATTATAACAGTATTAAATAGGTATAACAGATATGTATCATAAGAAATATTTAAAATTTATGTATTATAACAAGTAATACTAAACGGTTCTGGATTTGTCGATAAAAATGGTTCAAATCATACATAGGACAATGTGATGTTTGAAAGTATATGATAGGAAATAATGACAACGAAAATGAAGAAATCCAATCTAATCAAAATTTTCTTCAATCAGACGAAATGAAACGAAAAAACATTGATTTGTGACACCTGAATAGTGCAAAAATATATGGTTTTCTTGCAGCGCATTCTACCTCATACGGTGTACTAGCCACAGTACAAACAACTAATACTTCGTTTACCATGGAGCACCAGAACATTTTCCCTTTACAATAAACACAATCACATTAATGCTAACATACCTAGAGATGTGGATTGATTGCGCCAGATCAATTGCTTAGCTTCTAAGCTTTCCTGACACCACTACCTAGAACTTCCTTGCTTAGGAAAATCTTGAATTATTATATATTGAATATTTACGATATAGGAGAAACTTACAGTTCGTATCATCGTCACTTTATCAGGCATCATATTATATTCATCATCTTTGAGCGCGTCCGACAATAGTTATTTCGTCGCTTTACGCTTTGCGGTGACCATAGTGGATGTAACTTCTGACAACTCTTCTAATTATTTCTCTTCATCTTACTATTTGATTTGGGTTTTCTAGCTTTGGATTGATACTTTTGTATCCTTCGTATTAGGTTTTTCGTATCTTTCACTGTCACACCTACCATAATTATTGTTGGAATTCCTCCTAAACGTTATTTTGATACTACATTCTATGTTATATTCATTTTACCCCTATTAATATCAATCACTCCACGCCTCATAAATTTTATAGACATCTCTGAATTTTTAAACATTTTTTAAATTGACAGTTATTTGTATAGATAATATGATGTTTGTGGCAGAGAATTCCGAAGACTCAACCATCAAAAGCTTTCCAACATTCACTTAGCTCTTAATTTTTTTCCCAGACATATCAAAAACAAAAATTTCAAAGGCTTATTCACCTTAACTCATAGCTTTAAATCTACACATTAAAATAAATCATAATAATTCACTAATAAAACTTAATGTATAGTAATCATAGAACTTAATCATGATATAGTTTTCCAAGTAAACAATATAGCTCTCTAACTAGCAATAAATAATTCTACCACTCACAATTCATGTAATTTCACCATCTAGGACAATAAATTGCTTGAATTATTCTACAATTCACGAAATAGAAAAATCTAGATCATTTATTTGCATTAATACATAAAATTCGAATATCTTCCTGATAATATCAACATAACTGGAATGTCCGTATTAAATGTATCAAGATCTGTGACAGTAACGTAAGAAAGGAAAAGGGTAGACTACCTTGCAAAATGAGTAATCACACGCACACACTTTTATTTAAATAATTGACATCCCAGAACATTATCTGAAACGTATTCTCTAACAACAGCCCTTGAATAAGTAGAACATTTTTTATGACATAGCATAACAAGGGCAAAGGAGAGTCACATTCTTCTTCCTAAAGTATTCACAAACATTTTTATCGCATTCTTAAAGGTTTGCTAAAAGTGAAACCTCCTGATACTACTGCAGTAAAAAGGGCAAAACATGCCACTATATCATAGATTGCCTAATCACAACCGACAAATACATAAGATCCCCGTCAAGCATCTTATCAATACATCTCAAGTTCTGCATAAACCCCAAACACTTCCATCAACTAACATAAAGCAAGACTCTCATAGACATGCACCTGCTTGTGTGTTTACCGAACCTGAAATTCACTCATGATGTTAATATTTAACAGCATTCATCAATTGACTTCTTATCATGCCGTAAAATTAATTATCGATTCATAAATTTCTCTATCATCATCTATAATTAATGAACAATTCAATCTTAAACATTTATTCTACCGAACAATTAATAATTTTATTAATAGACTCAATTTAGAAATTTCAGTGTTTTATCATTTTTACTATGTTACTCAAGACTTAATTATCAATTTGAATTATAGTGCATAACGCTCCTTTCTTTTAGCAGATGATCTCTCTTGTTTAGATGATTATCGAAAACACTTTGTGCATATTCCTTTTTTTTTAGACTTCGGTATGCTGTCAAGTGATGATATGTGCAATTCCTATTGGAAATTTTTTTTACTAGCCAGTTGAATGCCATATGCCTAATGTTGAATGCCAGTTGAATGCCATAATGCTAGAAGAATGCCATATGCTTCTTAACCCTTGACATACATCAAGTGTCCTCCACCTCTGTCGTCCGTATTTTGGGAAGAAAGCTTCATTTTAATAAAGTAAAGGATGTCTATAACTACAGTGACCCTATCTCCGTAGAACCTGTTCGTATTTTGATGAAACCTCGTTTGTAAGTTATGTAGGCCTTTTTTGTAACAATCATCAGGATCATTGAAATTTATACAATTACTAAATGTTTTTAACGTTTGTTTCACTGATATGAATTACGCATTCAAAGAATAATGTAGCGTGTTCAATGGTAGAGTGAAGAAACTATCGAAGGATTTCGGAAATATTGTGTGTGTAATGCTGGTTTTTAACTCAGGTAAAGTACAAATTTCTTTTACAAACACAGTCTTTCAGTAATCCTCCTACCAGAGATTACAGAGATTTAAGTCGAATTAACAAGAAGGACAAGCATTTGGTAATTTTTTAACATTAGATCATGATTTTTAACAAAGTTAACGTGAATCAGTTCTTTGAAGCAGTTCATTTAATGCGGAATTGTTTATTATTGCATGAGGACAATAATCTGCAAAAATTGTCATTCCAATAAACCAGAAAAAACGTTTTGTTGAAAGAATTCCTTATATTATATACTTATTATCTTCTTATATTATTTACTAGCATGCTTCTCTGTACCTAGCCCTGAGTCTATTTACTAGTGATAGAGCACGTTTTAGGACTTTGAGAAAAGAAAGTATCAAAGGAAACAATCCGAAGGAAAAAAATCAAGAGCAAAACCACACCATGTAGTCTCGTGATCAGAATGCGATAGTTGTTGATATAGGGTATTAAAAGGTGAAACATCTCATATTAGGTAATTTTAGTTATTCTCAGCTCCATCTGAAAAATAGTGTGCTTCATTCGACCATAGAATTTCAAGGACATGCATCATCAACAGCTACCGCACAAAAATCGGCAAGAAAATTGATAGGTGTTTGATGGTTTTGGAATAGCAGTATTGGAACCATGTAGCTCTCATACGGATATCGTTTTAAAATAAATGGTAGCATTTTTCGTACAATTAACCAAGAAATCGCACACTGACGTGATGCGATCGAGCACTTGCTGAAGCTCAGCGCGAACTGGAACGTCTGTTAACCACAATAGTTGTGACTTCTTCAATATTTTTATTCACAAATACTTTCCACTTTCTTCTGACATCACACGCAAGTCTAGAGTCCTTTCAAATTTCTTAATCATCTTTTTGAAACCATTGTTCAATAAGAGTTATTTTTGTAATTCATTTAACGCATGATATTCACACAGTTCATCTAAATTATTGGAATCGTTCTGAGGAAAAGTTTACCAATAATGCTTGAATTTCTTCTGTAATGTCATGAATAACGATAACAAAAAAAACGCGCAATTATTTCCCGGCACAAGACTGTTTAAGTAATTTGCAAAATTAATTTTTGAAAATTGCCATCTAGTGGTCAAAATTAATTAGTGGTCTGTATTAATTTTGTTACTGAAATAGTTTTTCTATAGTCTTCAAGACATCCACTATCTTTCATCAAAATTTGGTAATCAGAAAGAAATTTGAATAGGGTCTTTTTAATAATAACCTCTCTATATACTTAATACTTACCTTGTAAATAATATGCGTAATAATATTACAACTAATATTTACTTCAAAAATATGAAACTTGACAGCAATTTATAGCCTTATATATTTAGGTGTTTGTATAATTTTAATAGGAACATATTGTTATGCATACATTTTAAATATTATTTAGAAGCCAATGTATCATATTTAAGCAAGTTGTCTGAAGTTAGTTCTATACCAGACTCAATCGTTGAACAGTCGTATTAACTAATGATGGTTTTGGTCGAGGTAGCAATGTTCTTCAATTGAAATGAAATCTTTACTGATGGTAGACCATGTATGGGGGTTACTACTCCATACTTGCTTTTAAATTACAAGGATTCACCTTATAATGGTGCAACGACTGGTATCTCATTATAAGTTCTATCCCGTGTAATATCAAAAAATGAAATAATCCAAACAGCCAGGTATTGGAAAAAATATTCTTTGAACATTTAAGAAGATAATTAGAATCTTAAATTCTGCAGGTGTAGAAAAGAAAATCCAAAGTCAAACAATTTTTAGAATAAATTTGAATTTAGATCATTTTAATAAACCTATAAACTTAAATAAAGGCAGAAGAGACAGAGTCACGACAAATGATACATAGACACTAAGACTGATTTTCATATGCATCCAAAAATAAACGGAAAGTTTTATCAAATATATGCAAAATCTGTCATTTTCAAAATTTACGTAAAATAATAAATGAAATGGGAAACTATTATGAACAAATGAATCACTCTTTTTTTTTGCTGTGCATGTAAATACAAGAAGAAAATTCATTCGCTGGTGGTAGGAAAAGATTTTAATTAAAATGAACATTACAACATAAGAATTGGAAAAGGAAATATTGAAAGAGAATATTCAGAGAGAATTGAAGAAGGAAATATATAGAGAGAAGTCATCTAAAGTGGAGTTTGTTTGAATGCTGCAGAACTGATGATTTTGTCTTCTATGAGGAATTGTACATGCACATTGCTCACAAAAGGTTTTGCATTAACGTATATTCCTTCCGATACTTTCCTTGAGCTCCATAGAACAACCATAGAACAATTATTATTTAGTAAGTTGTAGTCAAATGCTCCATTGCATGCTAAACCTTTGTTCAATTATTGGAAACTTAAAGTCTGTTTTTAATTATTAGCTTTTCTATCCATTCGACACCACATCATTAACTATTTTTGAGATTTTCCACATAATATTATTTGCAATACTTTTTCCTCAATCCTCATTTTATGCCTTTTATCATGTCGCTGAATTTATCGAAACGTCTCAAGGAAACCTTCTGCATATGATCTACAGTAATAAAAAGGAAATAAGTGATAACATTATATATATATATATATATATATATATATATATATATTCACACACATTATACTTAATAATGAATATTAACTCTTCTAAAATTACTTTCAAAATATTTTACATATTTTTCATACCTAATTTATAGAATAACAATAGTATAACTTATAGAATTTATAATATAATTTCAGTTAAAATTGATATTGTGAATTATAACAGTTTAAGCAGTACATTTCTATTAATACATTATTGAGGTATAGATAATATTATAAAAATTTACATTGATAGAGAGAGCTTCATTAAGTACAAAGTCAATTTAACTTACTGAAATTAAGAAAAATTCAACTAATTAAATTTCACATAGTTTTGAGATCACATAGAAAAATAATTAAAATTGGTATTTTTGTGTCATGGAAAAATGAAATTGTACAAAAAATGAGAAATGATAAGAAATTGGAAAAACATTAAAAATTAGAACTACACTTACTTTAAACATTAAGATTTTAAACTGCACGCGTTTAGACAGTGTATATTAAAAATGAAAACCAATTCTTTTAGTTTTTCTAAATCTTGTTGTCTTTACTCTGATAAGATCAAAACTTAGAGTAGGTCAATTAAAATTAGGTCAATTAAGATCAAAATTTCCATTTATAACTTTTTGGAAAAGAATTAGAACACATTACTATGATAACCGAGGCTAAACATCACCAATAAACAATAACTGTCAAAATAATAAAAGTTAGAGACGAATTGCTCTTTAGAATAGTTAGCTAAAGTTACTACATATAAGTTAGAGTATTTAGGCAACACAGTCTAATGATGACTCAAAAGCATTTTTGGGAAAAACAAATTTGTGAAGCAAGTTATGCAATCAAGTCAAATAAAAAATAACTTAATCTAATGATAAATTTCATTTGAGATATTTTTTATTTGATTTAAAAAATATCTTAATCTAAATATATTTTTTTCCACTTTATCGCATTACTTGCTTCATACGTTTGTTTTTTCCAAAAATGCCTTAGAGTCATCATTAGACTGTGTTTCCGATTCTAATTTATATGTAGTATTTTAACTAACTATTCTAAAAAGAAAAATTCGTCTCTAACTTTTATTATTTTGACAGTTGTTGTTTCTTAGTAAAGTTTAGCATCGGTTATCACAGTTAATGTGTTTTAATTCTTTTCCAAAAAGTTATTAATGGAAATTTTGATCTTAATTGCCTTTTTCCTGTTTAATTTCATAACATCTGTTTTTATTTATTTTTCCCAGGAGGAGAGAAATTCCTAAATATTTTTTAAAATGATTTATATCAGCATATACATGAAAAACAATATAATTGAACCCTTGTTGAGAGAATTCTAGAGCAAAAAACTCAATGCTTCGAAAGTCTTCCTAAAAGCGAGAAAAATATTTGTCAAAAAAAGTAAAATGTGTAAATATTAATGAGTAAAGTATAAAACGTAGATAATAACAAGGTTATAAAAATTTCAGAAAATGTCTATAATGACAACATGAAATTCTAGCAATATTTCCTTTTTCATCTATATTTATCCTTGCCGATTATATTTCGAGAATTTTCAGCGAAACAATTAAATTCTTTTTCTAGTTAAATACCGGAAATATTATATCAGTTTTTATCGGTACGTCATTCTTCCAGCAATATTGTAATAGATCTTCATTTTGTATTATTTATTTTAATTTTTTTACAAACAAGACAGGATTTTATATTGATTAATTTATTTTTAAAATTGTTTCTGTGGTAGATTACAACTAAGCCCCTACTTTTTTTGTTTTCTTAAAAAAAATCACGAAAATCATGAAAGAGTGTTCATCGTTTCATTTGTAAGCAAACAAGCCAGCAAATTCTGAATTTTGTTAAATTTAACAGTAAATTTAGAAAATTAGAAGAGCATGTTTTGGAAAATATAGAAGTTTCAGTTTTGCGAAAAAGTTTAGAATTCTCAGGTATAAAGGAAATCAAGTTTTTTTTATGAAGAAAATTTAAATCTTTTTCATTATATATATGAGATAAATTTTTACTTAAAAATTAATTTACATAGAAATAATTTACTTACAAAAATTAATTTACATACAAAAAAATATTTCTTAATGGTATTTTTTGAAGTTGAGTAATAAACATTTCCTATGCTGATTAGTTGAGATTTTTAAAATTTCTGTATAATGCTTTGTCTTTTAGAAATTTCGTGAAATTTATACTAATGTGAATTTCTAATATATTTATCATTAATAAACTTCCCAGTTTTTTACTAGTATTAGAATGAGTTCTTTTCGCAAATTTATTTCTTTTAAAACGTACTGATTACCTTTCAGTGAAGTAAAGGAATTTTGGCAGTAAATTGAATGATGTGTTGGATTTTTATTTAGGTTGAATTAGTTTCGCTATGCTACTGCCATCTGGTAGGCATTATTATAACAAAGATATGACATGGAATTTACTTAAGAATTTAGAAAATGCTTTTTATAATTTTTTCCTCAAAGAATAAAATTTTCTAGAACAAATTTGAATTATGAAAACAATAAAATATTAAAATGAAATAAAATTAAATTCCTTTATCTTTTATTTTAATTAAATTATAGCAGATCTTAAACAACCCTAAATTGCGAAAAGTAAAATATATATAGTTAAAGTAAATATAAAAAAAATTCTAAAATATCTTTTAACTCTAAAATTTTTATTAAAACCATTCTATAAACACTGGTTTTTAGGGAATTAAAAAAATTTTTTTATTAAATATAAGTTACTCCTATTCCGTCCTGGTTTATCCGTAAAGAGAGTTTTTGCTAATGGAAATGAATTAGATTAAATGAAGTAATTACAGATACATGCATATTTTATAAATTAGATTAAATAAAAAATCTGTCATGTATTCATATCTTCCAAAAATAAAAATTCTCATATATTTATTCTTAGCCACTTTAAATAATTTGCACTTTGGGTAACATATGTAAGCCTGTAGCCGCTTTTATATTATTATAAAAAAGTAGCCGATTAAGAGGATTACTATATTATGAAATATTATTTTTATCTAAAACGAAAGATAGAAAAATAAAAGATTTTGTTATTTTTGTATTAAAATTATCAAAGACATAGGAGTAATATCAAATATTGAAAAGATGGTTATTTAAACTTTAAAAAGTTAAAAAAAGTTTTATAATCATGAAACTTAAGATTCAAAACCTTTGTTTGAAAAGCTATCTTCATTATTACCATTTGTCAATTATTTTTTCTCCGTTACGTATACTTGGATAACTGCGATGCCTCGATTTCAGATGTTTAATTAGCTTAAACTTCTAACATTTTTCATAAAAAAGGAAAACTTTAGGAATTAAGTGCATATATTTAACATTAAGATTTAAAAAGTTATATTTTAAAGTAACTATGCATTTAACAATTTAACTATTATTATTATTATTACTTGGGATTTATATATTCACAATGCCATTTAACTATTTTAAATTTTTTTCCTTTCTGAATAAATCAGAATATGGCAAATGAATCATGGTTAAATACTAAAGTCATTATTTTATTATTATTGTTGAATGAAATTTCATATGAATGATCATGCTGCAAATATGCCCATCCAAAAGAATATATGTGGGAGGTTTATTAATATTTTAATATTTCATAAAATTTTTACCATATTATTTTTATTGATTCTCAATAGTTCTCATTAATCATCCTTATTTTAATAATTATGACGAAAGTCTGAAAAACTTTCGCAATTGTGGTGAAAAAGTGCATTAAAAACTTCTTAAATTGTCAAAATAACGAGCTCCAAAATTGCAATGATTCATTTAGAAAATAAGTCTTTAAAATTTTAAGAAATGCTCACTTAATTTATTTGAAGTTATTGAATATAAATGCTTAATTTAATTTGATTCTAAGGATTAATTTTTCATGAGAAATTAATTTTATGAAAATTTATTGTAATATGATGAAAAAATTATGATATGTAATTATGGAATATTTATATATTGCACTGGATAAAATACGGATTACAACGAATTTTTATAGAATTAATTATTATTAAAATTTTATTATAGACAAGAAATATTACAGGTAATAGTCACTATTTTCTAATTAATGTTATTTTTAATATGTGAGTTTACATTTACAGATTAAAATTAACTATGCAAAATTACTTGGAACAAAAATAAATTGAAAAAGAATGATTTATGGGCATAATATTAATGATGGTTTACGAAAGTTTTAATTTTAAATTATTATAAATCTAAATTAATACATTATATAAACTAGTTATTATTAATTAAATGTAAAAACTTTATATGACAATAACATTTTTATGGATAAAGGCATTTCCGTTATCTTTTATAATGCCTATAGTTATGCTATCTTTCTATCTTCTTCGCTGCCTTTTTTTCTGATAATTAAAACGAAATTATCTCCCACAGAGAGAACAGTATGATTAAAATAAATTTGTTTCAGGAGTTCTTTATTATCAGAAAATATGTATTTTCTATAAGAGTTATTTTTATTTTAATTTAACTTATAATATGTATTTATTCTTTATTAATTTATATTTTATAAACTTCCAAAGTATAAGTTTTTATAAATATGGCTTAAGTTTTTTTTAATCATTGAAAAAGTAAAATAAATTTTTTGTGTCCATGAGGAGACTTGAGTATAATGCTTACATTTTTTGAAATTACAATCGCCGTCATCTTAAAACAGTGCTGCCACCTACATTTATTTAAAAGACATAAAAATATACCTTACAGATGATACAACAAAATTAGTTAAAATATGCTCAAAACTGTAAATGTAAGGAATAAAATGTTAAAAATCCCATCTGCAAATGATTGATAAAAAAATTTAATAGTTCTATTAATTTACACATAGTTAAATTTCATATTACACACTTAGCAGAGGCAGATATTTGTATTCGTCGCTCATTGGCTATGATAATTTTATTGATATTTTGGGTCTTCTAAGCTTTTAAAAGGTATTCATTTTTATAATAATCAAAAACAATTAGAGTGTAGTGCTTAGAGAATTAATCTTAGTCAAATAAAACATTATTATTAATGTTTGCAATTTTCTTTTACAAATTTTTGCTATTTTTTTTTTATCGAATTAATATAATTTTTAAAATTTAGTTTTCTTCGCTATTATCCTTCCTACTCTGAACTTGAAGGAAATACAGATTATAAATCAAAAAACAATATTGTTATGAAATGATTAGCTTGTTTTCACTCACATTACTAACATAATCATGTGGTGAATTGTTAAAACATACAATCATGTACATAAAATTAATGAAAGAAGCACACATAAATAATTCCACTTTATTTTCAAGAATATTAAAATATTATTCAGTTTATAACTAAGAAATTTAGAACTTATGATAATGTAAGACATTTATATAGTATAACAGTTATTGAATTTTTGAATAGATGAATAAACGTCTCCAAAAAGGAATCATAAAAGCAGTTTCAAATTGTTAGAATTTCTTGAACTCTATATTATTACTGGCATTTGTCAATCATCTTTGGAGTATATTTATGCTTTATATATTCAAGTTGATAATCAACGCAAACTCTTTTACTAGCCTCATTTCTAGAATTTCATAATATAGTTTAAATTTTTCAGTTTCAGAAATTTTACTTTTTGACAGCAAGACCGCAAAACAGTTTTTTTACGTATAAAAGTCCTCTATCTCCAAATTACACAATTTCTTCAATTAAGAAAACGTTTTTTCGATCGTCTTATAGAATAAATACAAATTAAATTTTTGATTATTGATATAAACTACTGATATTTCCAATGAAATGCCATATATCTATAGTTTTATTAAGGAGAAATAATCTTATTTTAAGTCAGTTGTGTTGTTGTTTCTAATCTCCCATCTGGTCTGACTTCGTCAGACCAGATCAATGAAATCATTGGCATTAATGAATTCCGATACAAGAAGTGAACGATTATGAATATCCTTCTAGACCAGTCCAATTCAGTCCAAGATGTACTGAGGTGATGCTTGTTCTTGTCGGCATTTAGGGCAGAGAGGAAACCTTTTGCTTCCCTCAGAATATGAGACCTATCAAGTGCCCACTGGAAAGTCGGGACAGATATTTCTTGGTTTTCCTGTCACAAGGGAGAGTTAGGAAAAGTCCTGGTCTTTTGCCTTTAAGCCAATTATGAGATGGAAATATTAATAATTTTTTTTTATATTAGGCCTTTTGCCTTGAGAATAAGTAGGAGAGAGAGCTCAGAGGTGAAAGGGACAAGATGATCTAGTTCCTCCCTTCCAAGAGTGTCGGCCAATTCGTTTCCGTAGATATTAACATGGGATAGGATACATTGAAAATGTACTTTGTGCTGGTGAGAGATTAGATTTACTTTTCATTAGATAAACTAGTTTTATCACCTATTTAGGCCTAATTTTTGAGATGTTGAATTAAGTTACGACTGCCAGATAGAAACCAGAAGTATCGGTAGTTGCTTTTATTCACTACTCTTTTCAAAGACTTCAATTAATTCATTTTTGGTGGCTTCAAAATGGCAAGGGAGTGTTCGTATAAGGAGTGAGTGATGTATCTCGGGAGTATACACTCCTGGTAGGATCATACATGGCGAGAAAGTCATTTCATCATTCATAACTAACACTAAACAGGCATGAAGCCTACTTTATGGTGTTCCAGTCCTTGGACAACAGAAGCTGCTTTTAACTTCTATGAGCATGTTGACATATTTTAATCCGTAAACTGAAAAACCTTCAAGGGAGTTATTGTGATTTTTTTTAACTATTTAATAAGTGAATACATTATTAATAAAAAATAATTGTTTTCATTCACCAGTTTGATTACATTGTAACTGCTATTACAAAGATTCAGGTATCTTTTTAAACAATGGAATAGCAAAACTTTTGTTAGAAAGTATAGTATACATTATAAAATCTTTAAGCATTTTATGATTTTATAATGTATAATATATAATATACATTATTATATAATGTATACTATATGTATACTTCATAATGTAACCATGATATTTTAATTGATGCTGTACTTTGATAATTTAAAGACAATTTTCCCAGCGACTATTTTTTTCAAGTGATAGTCATTAGCATAAGATGTGTTTTCTAAGCCGTAATTGGAATTCAGCGTTTCTTATATAAAATAATTATTACATATTATGTTTTACGTTTTCCCCAAAAAATATTAACTAAAACAATAATACCAATTACTCAAAAATTATTTAAACTATTTTCTGAAATTTATCCTATTATACAGTATACAATGAATTAAAAACAAGTAAGGAAACTATTTGAGAATTGGTGCTTTAAAAATTAATATGCATGTTTTAATAAAATTATTAAATCAATTTTACCGATTTCATGTGCTAAAACAGCAACATCAATATTAAGTGTTATCACCCCGAAAAACAATACAACGTTATGTGATGTTAACAACTATGTGATCCTATTTGGCGGAAAACACAGAATCATTATTTAAATAAAAGTATTATGAAAGTGATGAGGTTCTTAAGGAGGTTATACGCCTTCCTAAAACATCCCAAACATACTCCATGAAATTCAAAAGAGTTTGTTAATCAATATAATCAATGATATATATAATAAACCCTGTGTATAAAAATAATAAAGTCTGTGTAGTCAATTGTTGCCCTCCTGCAGAAGCAAGTAATCGTTTATTGCATTAGTAATAGACAACATTAAGGATTTAATGTAAGCAGTTACACAATGCCATTGAAGTTGAAGCTGCTATTAAAAAGATATCATTTTTAAACACTGACCCATTCACAAATGGGAGCAGCTTGTCATTTTTGGACCTTGCTCCAGAAAACCCAACCAACCAACCATTCACAAATGGTTTATTGATGATAATATATTTACTTCTTTTTACAAAACCAGTAACACCTGCTGTTGCTTTGATATTAAAAATGAACTTACTTGTACAAAGCGCAGGAATCCATTGATTAATTTACGTAGGTGATTTCAAGTGCCTAATTCATATACTCCTTTTTGTGAGATGCGAATGACTTGTAGATCCATGTACATTCGAATACAGATTAACTTATTGAACCTTTTTAAGCACAATACAGATTTCACCTAAACCTTCTTTTGACTCTAACTTTAAAAGATCTGACTTGAAGTAAAAATTGTGGTAATGTCTCTAGTGAACTTAACCACAAATATCCGTTATAGACGCTCCCTGTGACTATTGACCTTTTAACCAATTGCTATAAAAAAGCAGTGAATTCTCCTTAGACATCCAGAAAGATATTGAGTTTGCAGTCGTTGTATAAGTGCAGAAATTCCAGAAAAACAAATGTCTACCATCAGTATTTAATTTTGGTCAACCTCTAGTTTTCTAACAGTTCTCTAAACGGCTCTTCAAGAAAATATAATCTCGAGTTCATTGCTGGGAATTATCGTAAAATTTATCTATAATAAAATTAGCAAACTTGCCACTTACTCATAATTTCTTCACAAATCCCCGGATGATGTATTCCGACTGCGATGCTATTAACTTTCATTCTCAATGTTTTACATTTCTAATATACTCCAGTTTTGAAGTTATTGCCTGATTTTTCTTAAATTTGGCCTGTTTTGTGACTTTTACTTTTTTTCTTTGAAACCAGCAAGTATATCTTTTATGTTTGTATTATAAATTATACTTTATCACTAAACACATTTAAAATTCATCATAAACAACAATTTAACTCTATTTCAAAGGAATACATGAAACCATTCTTATATTATCAATTTATATAAGATTTTTAAAAATGTTTCTTATTTTTCCAATAAATTCATTTTTTATGTCTTAATGTAAGTGTAATTTAAATCTGATTTTTAATTTCCAACCGAGATGTATTTAAAATAATAATTTTGTTGCCTAAATAACATTTTTTTAATTCTGTGTCGTGAATTTTTGAGGAAAAAAGATTAAATTTTTATAGACATCAAATAGTTTAAATCATAATATATTTTATATAATTTAATGAAAATTGTTAAAAAATGCAATATAAACAAATGTTAAGGATGTAAGACATCAAAGAATACTCTTTTTTCAACATTAATCTAATTTTTCCCCTGAAATTTTTGAAATTTTCAAACACAGATTTGGTTAAGAAATTACTTTAATTATTCTTCATTTGTACGATCCAAAATGAAAATAGTTGACTCACTAAACACAAGATTATACTTGACTAATTTTATGTTAAAAATTGTATAGCGTCAATCAACTGAGGTAAGTGTTTTTGAAACAAAGCTTATTCGATTTGAATTTCATCGGATTAAAACAATGCTTAATGATTTACATTGTTTTTGTGTAACAAAATATAGCAAATTGAATTTGAAATACACAAATAAAATTTCTGAACAACACTTCTTTCATTCAACAAATAAAAAAAAATAAATAAAAAAATAAAAAAATTTAAATTTTTCCATAACAATCTTTAACTAAATTGATATATAATGGGAAATCTTTTTTTGTTTTATCCTGTTTATTTATTAGAAAATAGAGAGTAAAGTTATTATTAAAAAAATAATAATAAAATCAAGTTCAGTTAAAAAAAACAGAAATAATTTTTTTATTTAAAAAGGAAAAAAAAAAAATCTTTCACCAAATTCAAATATTTGTTTTTTAATTGATTAAGAAGTTAAAAAGTAGCGTAAGCAATAAACTAATTTATTAATATAATTACGAAGAAGATTATTTGTTTAAGTTATATACTTAAAAAATGCCTTATTATTTACATGCGTGTACAAAATAGAAAAAAGGAAGAAAAAGAGCCTAGTTAAGCAGTTGCTGACGATTATTATTTAAGCAGATTAAAATAGATGCAGATCTATGGCCCTAATTATAAAAATGAGTATAAAGTAATTATTTTTTTCTAAATTAGAGTAAATTATAAATTAATAATCACTGAATTTTTATATTTTCCATGTATTTATACCTGTTGTGTTTGAATATAAAATATCTGTGCAGTTATTAGCCATTTCAGTGAGCATGGTCACCTCATGTGCTTCCACAGTTATTTTTAATTGCATTACAGTATTGCTTTAAGAATAGGATTATAAGTAACTGTAATAGTATGAATAAGGCGCTTAGATTTTATGTGTCTAAGAAGTTTATATAAATTAGAGAATCTAGCGTTAAAATAATTTTATGTTAAAAAAACATGACATCAATAACTTCACAAGAATTGTCTACTTCTATGATTAGGATGGCGATGAAAACAAACAGTAAGAGTATATTAAAATGCAGAATGTCATAGATTTATGTGTTTTACAAGAATATTTATGACTATAGTAACATGCTGAAAACATTTACAATAACGTGGAAAGCATTCAAGCAATGATGCTTCTATGTTTGCACAATGGTTACAGATAAGTATTAAGATGATACATAATTTTTACCGATAAAAGCGAATTCTACTTAGATGTCACTCTCCTATATTTCACCTTTAAATGTTCTTAGCAGCAAAGTTAATTTTATATGAATAAATTAAAAAATCACTGAGTGCACAAACAAAATTGTTCAGCAATTGTGATGTTATTTAAGTCAGTCCATTTTAATTATGTAATGTGCTAGTGTCTTGGCTTATATTGTTCAACATAGCACATATTTCAGAACTTTTTATATATTCCGTGGTCTAGCTTTTCAACTTATTTATCTCCCACCATCTTGGGATTTTATAAGAAATGATTCAGATGGATTCCACAACTAACGTTGACAATTCTTAACCCAAACATCCAGCTTAGGAATGTTTCACATTTTGTTAATAAAAATGAATTTTAACATCGGTATTGGAAAGAATAAGAATAGCAAAACAGATTAGAAGTTGAAGAGATTTCAGTTTCCTACTAATTATGTACCTCAGTGATTTTATTAAAAGAAAATTTTCTTCAGTTTACCATATATATTTGATTGCTTTTACTTCAGTATTTCAGCATTAGTTTATATAAGTTTACTTTTCCAGCAGTGTTTCATTTTAGCCTAAAATGTCTTCCATTTGCTTTAACACTCTGTAACTCTGTTAGACATAAGAAAAGGTTTTTATTAATGGAAAGAATGTTTCGATCTTCTTTTTCACACGATAAAATCAATTGTTTTCACTGCTTTAATTTCAATCAGTTTTTCACCTTTGAGTTACATCTCACAAAAACAGTTCCAATATATAAATAAATCTGTGTTTTTGATTCTGTATTTTTTGTCGAATCAAGTCATAATTAAGATGCGTGAAAACGGGAAAGATAAATAGGTTAGAGACATTCATTTTAAAAATGAAATAAGTTAAATTAACAGTCATTATTTTGTTTATTAAATATTCAAAGATATTTGCTAACTTTCTGAGGCTAATCTAGCAATATGTTGTTCTAAAATATTTATCTAGTGGTTCTTCGGCTTAACTGTGTTTTGACTCACATTAAAGCTTCAAATTGTTTAATTTTGCATTTTCTTTTATACTTATTTATGTGCTAAAACTGGAACGTGGAAAATAATTCCTCACTTACGAGTTCGTAAATATTCAAGAATTTTGATTCTTTTATAAATTTCAAACATAAAAAAACAACTTTTCGTTTATTAAGTCTTAAAAAAAGCATCCGCTGTCATTTTTTGTAACATATGATATATATAATTGGAAATGATTATATAAAAATAAAATTTATCTCTAGTAGAATAATAAAATGTTTTATACTACTAAAAAGAAATAGAGAACTATGTCATATGAAGGGTGTAATATTTAGCACAATTATTTGTAATTATTTTGTTAATAATTCAAAAATCACCTGATATAAATAGCTCAAGAAAAATGAGTGTATGAAATGAAATGGAAAGTTCAACAAATATTCATAAATTATGCTGTATTAATAGAGTTTTCATAGACTTTATGCAAAAATAAAATTATTAAATTATACATATTTTTCAATTTTTGAATGCAAACAGACGCATAAGAATGCACGTGAATCTTTATTACAACTAATATATTTTCTCTAATATAAAGATAAAATTTCATATATAAAGGTAAAAAATACATCAACAGCTAAAGCAGTTAGGTTATAAACCTGTTTTGGATATAAAATAGATTGACAAGGAAATGTTTGTCTGATATATACTATACAGGTGCTGTAAGACATCAGAAAAAAAGAATGAACGAAGAATAATTAAATGTTGACATGTGTCAGTAATCAAAAAAGAGTAAATCATGCATGTTAATTAAACAAGAAGAAAATGTGAATTTTTAATAAAATGGAAGACATACTTTTCAATCAAAAGAATGTATTTACCTGGCAAGATAATTGTGAACATTTAAATGAATTGAATCAATATGGCATCAGTATGTTATTGGAGTATAATCTCTCATTCTTATAAAAAAAGCTTTCGAACAGTTAAATTTTATTTCTTGATAATAAGCAATAAGCGACACTTGATCTAAATTGTAATAAATAAGTTCAATTGTGTTCATATATGGGAAATTTGCTGGCCAATCTGTATTAAGGATAAAATTAAACTGTATATTAGTAAATACGTTGTGGCCTAGCATTCTTATCTACGAGAATGATTTCATTTCCAGTTTCTGAACAGCCTTACATTCCTTGTAGCAAAAGCTTTCAAAGTACACAAGTCAATTTTCAATTCTTTAATCTTTATCAAATAGAAGAAATGCAGAAGAGATAGTTTTTCACATCTTATTAAAAATCCTTAAC
>JAPDSC010083586.1:227326-251223 GCA_026290005.1 Latrodectus geometricus | reverse complement strand
AAATTTTGAATAAAGACATTCTTTTAAATTGTGACGTATTGCATTGTTTTTATTGTTATTTTTCACAGATAATAGCAGTATACAAGCTTAATGAAACTGATAGGTCATTCATGCATTTGGTCAATTCCCTCGCCCTGAATATTTTTCTTTCTATTTAATTCAATAAACTGCTTTTATTTCTTATTAGTGTGTAAATACTGCAGTTGGCCTATTTCCCTACCTCGAGGTGACATGCATCATACCGATTGTTTGTAGCCTTTCCATGAAAAAGAGAAGTTTTTTGTTGTATAGTAAGACTAGGGAAAAAATTGGCTGTTTTTTTTTCGAACTCTATTTAGCTCCTCCTTGAATGAATCACTATTAATTCACTAAATGTTTTGCTTGAGTCAATTTAAGGTACTGTTTGTTTATTTTTTACAACATCTATAGCTATTTATCGGTAAATTAGGTTAAATTTGAAATTATGTTGAGATATTTATTATTACAATATTAAGCCACCAATCTTATTTAACATGATATAAATTACTATTTAATTAATTAATAATAAGTTATTGAGTAATAAGCTTAAATAATAATAACAAATAAGCAATAAGCTTATTACTCAATATTAAACGGATAATTTTAATAAAATTTGTATCCGTCATAACTTAGATATATATGGATATGATTAAAAGAATCTATGAAAATAATTAAATTATGATGAATATAAATAATGTTTAATTTCTCTAACTATAATACATTCACTCAAATGCTATTTAGTGGACATATGCTAAGAAAAATCCTATTAATTTAAAGATGTCTATCCGCATATTTTCTTCCAGTAATACTTCTTTTGGTAATGATACATAGTGCTCAATGATAAACAACACCTGACAAAAGTAAAGTGCGTTCTCTTAGTTTTAATATAACCTTTAAATACAGAAATAAAATGCTTTCCCAGCGTAAGTTTAAAATTATCTTGTTCTTTTAATATTAATGTGGTGTGACATTCAAATACGTCACGAGTACGCAATAAATCTGTACTCCCACGGTATTTCATAAGAATTATTGTCTTAAACCATCGTCCAAAAAAGACAAAAACTTTATGTTTAGAGATTATATTCTATAAGAAACAGATGCAATGTGAAGAATGTTTACTTAAAAAAATTCACATATTTAATTGCATAGAATTAGTTTTATGTTGTACTATATATTTTCTACTCATAAATTTTTTTATGTGATTAATTTAAAGTTACACATATTAAACAATAATGCTCAAAAAAATTTTATTAAAATATATCAAAACCATTTTTCTTTTGTGAAAGAATAAAATTTATTTCCTAATAAATTAGTTAATTTAACTGTAAATTAAATAGTAAATTAGAGAGAGTTTGTGTGTTCAAACCCATCCCATATGAAATGAGGCATCACTGAAATGATTAAATTAAATATTGTCCATCTCTATCAAGAATTCAAGTCCCAAAAGCATATTTGTTAATAAAATAGCCAAAAAAATTGTAACATGACAATGATGAAATATATTAATATCAATTTCTTGCTTTGGTTGAAATAATTCTCAAAACACCATCAAAGTACGACATCACAAAGCATAACATTAAAGGAATGCTAAAATTCGCTACAGATATGGGTATGATGGTCAAATGTTAAAAAAAGTTGGAAGATACGATGTTTGATTTTAGTTTTCATTTAAAAAATAATAGAAATTACAAATACTTAAATAGAGTAAGTTTAGAGATTTTTACGAAAATTATATATTACATTTTTCATCTTTTAAGTATTCATTTAAAATGATTAAATTATATTCCGAGTAAATGTTGAAAATGGATTATTCACACACTGACACTTTTAAAAAGGGTACACTTTTCGAAATTGATATTACATTAAAATGTTCATAATATTTGATTGTTATTGTAAATGAAATTAATATATTCATTTAAAACAGCAACAAAAATTCCCCACAATTATTAGATTCTTCATTAGTAAACAAAACAATGCATTAATTGAAAATATTCGATTGGACTAATAATAAATTTATATGTTTTTTCAGCGTATCGAATAATGAAAAATTATTTTCCAAGGAAACACAACAACAAAAATCTATCATTTTAATAAAAAAAAAATCATTCAGGAGAATAGTAATTTTTTTAAGAATTTAAATATTACATTCTAAGCAAGTATTTTAAAAACAATTTGAAATGAAAAGTGCATCATTATCAAACTAAACCTTTTGTATTTTATTTCATAATTATTTTAATTATCTTGCTTTATCTTATTCTTAAAATATGATTGATGCCAATATAAAATCTGTGAGATATCTATATCAAAGCATCTTTTTTATAATCTATATAAATCTATCTCCTTTTATAATTACCTATATTATATATTTTTGTTAAGCTTTAAAATAATTAAAATCCATTTAAAAGAATGTAAGTTCAAGAAAAATGATTCTTAAAAAATTAAAAAAATTTTTTTTTCAATTTCGGAAATTCCATTATTTAAAAATTATTTTTGGTAATATATGTCTTACAAATATATCGATAAACATATTTATAATGAATATAAAAATAAATTTATATGTTAAAATATTTATTCACAAATTATAATTTTTTGGCATTTTTTTATATGTTTCAAAATGTGTATTCATAATTATAGAATATAAAATAAAAATAATTTTATTAGAAAGTATTTTAAGTTAACCTTTATTGATTGTCATCAAGTTTTATTACATTTCCTTCAGTCTTGCCAATTTTGTAATTTATTGTTCCACAAATGCATTCAGTTAAAATATATTTAGAGGAATCTGAGAAAATAATAAACTAAAAGTAAGTGAAAGAAGCGGGCTAAAATGAACTATTCATTATTTCTTCTGTAGCGTGCAACGGATATGCTTCGTGAGGTCGCCTGCCATTCGTTAGATTGTGCAGATCACGCATGAGCAAAAGTAAGCGCTGGAAAAAAGAAGCGGTCATTTTGTTGTCTGAGACACAGATCCTGTTGTTACTTGGAAACCCCAGGAGAAGAAAGCTGACACTATGGATCCTTCGACTGTAGGAAATGATCTTTCTCCTCCACAAAAACCAAAAGTTATGGATTTCAGATTTACAGATCCCGTTCGTTTTCTGTTTGAACACATGCAGGGAGATACAAACAAACCAAATTCCGAAGAATTAAATGAAGACTGGATTAAAGAGAGGAATTCTGCCAAAGTACATCAGCCAGTGGAAACAAATATTTTATCTCCTACATTGAAAGGATCTTATCAGGATTTATATTCCAATGACAATGTGTTTACGCGTGTTACTTCAGGATTTGATAAACCTGAATCCCAACAAGCCTCTCAAAACACAGAGAATGCCATTTCCACGGACACTGCTGCAGAAGAAGTAAACAATACAAACTCTTCTGAGCAACCTCTATTACAAAACACCGAAGGAAATAATGAACCAGTAAATGATGTTGCGAATAGGCAACCTACTTCCAGGACAGAACAAAATAAAACAAATGTTGTTGTTGCTTCTAAACCTAATTCATTTGCATCATTGGTTTATAGAGCATCAAAACTTGAAGCCGTTGCGAACAATTTGTCAAGGAATAGATTTAATGGTAACACAACTCCAGGTAGGAGACATGATCAATCTGCGTCGGCAAAAGCTCAAATTCTGAAACCTCCTCCTTTAACTAAAAGGCTAGCTAGCAGAGCTTTTCGTAGGACAAATAAACCTCCCCTTCCTCCAACACCTTCAACAAATAACAAAATAAATCAAAATACAGCGCCTTTACAAACGACAACCACAGGCATGAAACCTTCAACTGCCAATAATAATTTACCTGCTGAAAAGCTTCCATCACCTCCACCAGCACCTGACTCTGAACCAGATTCTGAAGCCACTGTGCATACAGGAGAAGATTCAGAACCAGAAGATCCACATCAAGCTTTGTTACATTTGTGCAAGAAAGGAGATTGGACTGGAGTGGAAGGTTTGCTGAAACAATTTAGCAAATCTGGATTACCACCCAATCTTGCTGATCCGGTAAGAAAAATATATATATATTTAGCAGCTTATATAAAAATGTTATATAACTATAATTATGATATATATTTTCATTTCTGTTTTTAAAATTATTAGTTTCGATACTTACAAAAGCTATTGGGTTAAAGATGTGTTCAAATGTTACTGTGATGAAATAGACTATGTGTGCCCAAACATTGTGTAGATATTTTCTAAAATAACATTGTAGTCTATTTTAAGCATTTATCAATTTATCAGAAATCATTTGAGGCTTTAGTTTAATGTTTATATAGTTCAAAATAAGATGAACATAATTATTGACTAAGTCTAAACGTTGTATTATTATACAAATATTTGTTATTTACTTCCTGATTTTCTTAGACCATTTAGTTTAAAGTTGTAAAAGGAGAAAGGAATTTATATTTTTATATCTTCCTATTTTTTTCATTAATCTTTTTCCTAATATTGTAATTTCGATATGTTTTTGAGATCCTGATCACAATTTTTATTTAATTTTAGTACATTTTCAATTTAATTGTAATACATTTTTTATTTAATACAATTTTATAGATATTTTCTTGACAGAATCTGCAATTTCAAAACTCTAAAATATTGCAAATTAAAATTAAAAAAATGCTACTTAAGCTGATTAAGATTAATAATAATGCATTTAGTAGAATAATGTTTTAAAATGGAATTTGCATGAATCAAAGTTAGTAAATTTAAAGAAAGGAAATTATTTGTCTTAATGCATTTTGACTGATTTATAAATTTATGACAAATCTCACATTATAATTACATTTTGCTTCTATTCTTAAAATTATTATTCAGTTGATATGATAATGTTTCAGTATTTAGTTAAATATATCATTTTAAATAAATTCGGTACAATTATTAAACTATGAGGTTTTACTTGAGCGTCGTTATTATTGATATATTTTTTATATATTCTCCTTGAATATTTTTCTTTATTTTTAATTCGTGAGATAAGTTTTCTAAATTAAGCTGCTTAGAAATTTTTTTAAACTAAATTTAATTTCAAAATTTTAGTTTAAAAATTATAAATTTTTTATGCATTAAATTTTTCTCAAATTTTACAAACTAAGATATTTGCTTTCTCAAAGCAAGCATTTTTAATTTATAATTAAAGAATTATCGTTATAATAATTTACGCCTTATGACTATAAATAAATTTACATATTTATTATAAGTTTATTAATAAAATTTTTAAATTGAAAATAAAAAAAAATTTATATATTTACTTGGACTCAATATTTTAATGAAAAACACTTTTAAATAACATTTTCACTTAAATTTATTCAAGATATTTTTTTTATAGAAACACCAATGACTTAGTTATCATTTTAGTGATTTTTTATACCAATTCTATGCATTTCATAATACTGCACCCAATTAGTCAGCAGAAAAAATCCATTTTCTTGCATCTGTAAAATGTCTCATAGTGCACTAATTTGTACAGATAAAATTCGCTCACATTGGAAATTTCTTAGTAGTAAACGTTAGAAATATGCATGTATTGGACATGTTTACTACGTGTTTTCAATTTTTGATATTTTCAATTAAAAACACATGCATCACTTCTTAATTAAATTTATAAATTGTATAAAAGTTGATTTGAAACATACAATCTTATTAATTGCATTTTACTTTTTTATATTTTTCAAATTTAAAATTTTTAACATATGTTTAATATTTTAATCTATATGTCACCAGATTTCAATCGCATCGTGAACTAAATTATATATGTGAAACGTAAAACATCATTCATATTATATCGTAGTTATTATAAATGCTTAAAATTTTGAAAAGAGTATTCTAATCTATGGTATTCTAAGATTGTTTGCATAACTGAAATTTGCTATCAATTGATATTCGATTCCAAAATATGAATGCATCGAAATTAACGTATTTTACAAGAGATAGCTAATTTTAGAATTTTATGATGATCAGATAATCATTTGTTTTGTCTGATGATTGTTCTTCGAATAGAAGTTACATTCACATTTTTACTTTTCTAAAGGAATCATGACTTATATTTTATCAATCAATTTTACATCCATCTCTGCTCATGGAAAAAAAATCAAATGGTTCTCGGATTTGCAAATAGTTAAAATTTTATCATACATTTAATTTTTATTTTCAAAATTAGAAAATATTATAATCTGCACTACTCTTTTTAAGAATATAATACTTTGAAAATCAGCTGTTAATAGTAATTTTACTTGATAGTGTATGTAATTGCTTAATACCCTCATAACCCCCGTAAAAAATGTGATTTGTTTAGTTTTTGAGGACACACAAAAATAATAATGTCAAACCTAAATAACGAGTTTAAGTAGCAAATTAACAAGTAGAATATATAATAAGTAACTGTTATTTTGTGTTGAAGGCTCAACCTTATGTTACATATGCAGATCATTTTATACAGAATCTTAACCCATGTAATGAAATATATAAATAAAAAATAATATAATAAAATATAAATAAATAAATATAATAAAAATTGTAATATTACTAATAATTTATTGAAACCATACAATAAATGGTCTGACTTGTATAGTTATCTAAATATAGTATACGTAAATGATACCGTCTATCATTTCATGGAATATAACTAGGTATTTCAGTAAATTACTAGACAAATCAGTTAAATTAATTCAATGACTTAACTAGGCATTGAATAGCAATTTTTTGTTGGTTAGAGATGAAATATCACACTCGAAAGTTCTTTGAATCGACTTTAGTTACTTTCAATCAGATTTAAACCTCTACTAGCTGCTTTTCAAAGTTGTGTGTGTACCTTTCATTCCGTTGATTTTAGATGTAGACTGTGGATGATACAGTTATGTTAGCAAGATTTAAAATAATAAATTATATATATGCGTTCACTTATCACTCTTCAATTAATTATTCCCTATAGAAATAAAATGTATTTTTCAAAATATTTTATCTATTGATGATCAGCCAAATTATAAAATAACTTAGGAATTGTTTCTTTTTCACTTTAATGTTCTATCATTAAAATAGCTATGTAAAGTATGGAATTTTTTATTTATTACTTACTTTAACTGACTTATCTAGTTATTTCAAGAAATATATAATTTTTTTATAAAGTTAACTGAATTACAAAAACTTTAATGGTATATATTTATATATATATATATATATATATATATATACACTAAGGAACATATTTGTATATTTGCTTTATTATATAAGTAGATAAAATAAAATATGTAGAAAGTAAATAAAATATAATATATGGATAATTTTCCTATGTATATAAATTAAATTTTTACTTAATCAACTTCATTGACATTTTTTGGTAAATCGTGAGCTTAAATTATATATGTGCATGATTTCTAATATTCGAATTTCACAGCCTATACTGACTGCATTACTGATACTTCCGATACATAAGTGATGTCAAAAGTTTCAAGACATAAGTGATTACAGGAAAAACGTAGGAAAAGTGTATCACGAAAAGGTTGAGATTTTTTTCTGTTTTTCTTTTCCTTGCTATCCTTGCCGTGATCCAATTAAAGGATATCGTATAGCAAAAAGATTTTCCAAAATATGTCCACGTGGTTCCGACACTGATTCTGACAGTGGATTTATCGATTTGAGAGGAAGATATTATCTTAATAATAGAAAAAAACATGACCTTAAGACGAAGATATATGTGTCACAAGACATTCCAATGGATTATTTTTTTGACAAAAGTTCGGCCGAATGTCAGTAAATCTGATATAACATGGGAACACTGAGAAATGTGGGACATTTCCTGTTAACGCCCAGTGCAAGAAAAATTATTTATACTGGAACTATACTATATGAGAATACATCATTTTAAAAGAACACGCAAGAAAGTGTGAAAAGGTATGGAATTGGTTATAAGAGATATGATGATAGAGATGACACATCTTTTAATTCTGAAAATAAAAGAATCTGTGTTATCTTTTAATTTGATTTGAAGCACGAAAATAGAAGTAAAAATTATAATTAATAAAGACAAATATATATAATAGATATATATTTCTAACACTATATATCATAAAATATTGTGATATTAGTTTTAAGATAAGGTACGTGTTTTATGTTCAACTTTACAAACAGTTATGACTTTCAACTATTTATTTAAGCTGTCATCTTTATAGCAGTTAGTTTCATTAAAACAACTTAATTATAATTGGGTAAATTAATGAAAACTTATCATATACTAAAAATAAAATTAAACAACCTGGGGATTAAAACTCTTTCCATCGCAAGTAATATGTCCAACAAATTTAAATATATTTTTTAATTTAAATTTTAGGTTCCACAAAATTTACTGATTTATCAATTATTTATTCTAAAATATTCATAAAGTATTTTTTTTAATTTTTGTTTTTAAAATAATTATGTAAATTTTTTTAAAACGGCATAGTAAGATTTTTATCGTCTAAAGAACCTTCTTGATGCTTATTTTACTACATGTTTCAAATAATACATGATTTATATTATTAAATACTTCTAAGAAGTATTTAATAATATAAATCATGTAATAACATCTATGTTTAGTCCATGAGTGGTTATTTTACATTAGGTTATAAAATATGATGTATTTGTTTATAAATTTAAGTTAATACAAAATTTCTCAAAAGAATAGCTTCCAATAAAATATAACTATTCATATCTATTATAAAGTACTCAATGTAATTCCAAGCAATAATTTTCTCAAACAGTGCTTCATACTTATATATTGTGATAATAGAAGTAATTGCTTCAAGATTGATAAAGATAAAATAACCATCCAAAAATTGTATATGCTAAATAATGAAACATTTAAATCCTTCAGTAACTTGCATAAAAAGTAATTGTTTCCAGATTGATAATGATAAAATAACCATCCAAAAATTGTATATGCTAAATAATGAAACATTTAAATCCTTCAGTAACTTGCATAAAAACTTTTAAATTATTGCACTGTGGGGAATATTTCTAAATACAATCCTTCGAATCATCAATAAAATTTACTAGATTTATGTATGTATATTATTTAATTTAAACATTCAAATGAGTTTCATTTTATGTAAGTTTAATTTTTCTTAAATATTTTTCAGATTTTATTAGGAATACATTTTTAATCATTTAGAAGTATGCACTCTATATTGCTAAAATTTCATGAATACTTATTCTAGGTTATTAGTATGTATTAATAATTTTTATATTTCAACATTCTGAAAATTACATATATAGGCAAATAAAAATATGCAATTTTTCACTTTTATCATAAATTATGCATAGAAAATGATAATTATTCAATCATTAATTTTTAATCTTTAACAAAATATTACAAAATTTAATATTATTTCGAGTATTAATACCTAAAAAACTGAGTTCCCTAATAATTAATTACCTAAAAAATGGAATATTTAAACTGGAGAGTATAACATAAGTTCTATATAACTCTGCTATTATATTATACTTAATTCCAATGTAAAGAAATAATAATAATCAAATTCAATCTAAAAGAAATATAATTATATTTTGCAGTATCATGTTTTAAAAATGAACATAATTTTATAAATTTTATCGGGTACAGTGTTAAATTTTACAATGTAAAAAGTTTCATTTACGCTTGAATTCAAATATATTTATTTATTTACTATAATTGCAAATAATATTGCTTGTTAATTTTCTTAAAGCTTTACTATTGTATTTCTTTTTACAAAACTCTGTTCCTAAAAATATTTCTACTTTTTAAGAAAATAATTTTAAAGTTGACTAATTTAAAATAACACCAAAAGCTAGAATTTGCATGTGGAAATTAACGCATATTTTAGATAAGATCTATTTCAGGGGGAGAAAGTCTTCTTAAAAATTTGTTAATATTTTTATTTAACAAATCAGAAGATAACTTATCATATTTATTTATTTAAAAATAAATTTTATTTCAAAAATATTTCCTAATTTCTGTAAGAAAATTAGTTTATAGGCCGACTTTTGAACTGAAACCTTTCCATATCTGTGTGCGTTTACCATTGCAATTACGAATAAGCATTCATTTGTTTTGTAAAATTCTTTCATTTATGTTTTTTGTAAGTTACTTTATATATGCGTATAGATATTTAATATTTCTCAGAAGAAATGTAATACATCAACTACTACACTTATTTTCTCTTAAACTCAAAACTGACTCTTTAATTTTCATTTGAAATTTGCAGATTAAGTACCCCTATTAATTGTAGTTAATGAAAAAATACAAATACTATATACTAATTAAGTCATTTGATATTATACTTAATTATTGATTTATTTATAACTCAGTTTATGTTTGAGGTCCTGAGAATAAAAAGGGAAAAAATAGTTTATTTTTAAACTTTAAGTTTTATCTGATTTAAAATATAGCAGCAAATGTTTCGTAATAGCCAAAATTCCAAAAATATATAATACATTACAGATGACCTATCATTAAATTTGTGATAACTAATATAAGTGATTACCCCATACTCTTTTGTTTTAATGTTAATTAGTATACAATGATAGTGGTTACTATCATTGCTGTACCAAAGTTCTAAATCATTTTAAACTGTCACGAATTGCATAGTTACCTTATTAATTTGTCTGTCCCTCAATTTTCTTTTTTTCCACACGAGGGCTGAATAGATAGAAATCTACTGTTTACAGTGGATTCCGAACCGCTACAAACATCCATGAGCAAAGTTGAATTTGAACCCAGGAACTGCTGAATCAAAGGCAAGATTGCCAACAATTTGACTGTCACCTCGGCTTATCTGATTAGGGAAGTTTACTTTTTATAGACCTCAGAAATGTAAATGACGTTAAATATTTGTTTAGACACCTTTTTTATTCTTAAAGTCTACTGCAAAATTTGACATTGTTCTAGTTACCAAATATCTAAAACTAAACATAATCCTTTTAAAACATTTTTTAATGTTTAAGAAAAACAACTAAAATGTAAAAATGTTTTAAGTAATTTTTTCAAGTAGAAATTATTTAACACTAAACATACCAGGGATTTTTTTTATTCGGCAAAATTAATGGGAAAATGGGTCAAATGACCCCTTTTGGTAGTTTTAGTGTTAAAAAAAGTTTCCTTACAGAAATATTAAAATTAATCAAATTATCACAAATAATTGAATTCTAGTAAAAAAGGTCAAAATTTGAAGCTCAAAGAAAAATTAATTAATGCGAAAACTAAATTCAAAATTAACTCTGTAATAAAGTATCTTAAAGGTTTCAAAGAATAGATCTTTCATTATACTATAATTTTAATACGACTGATTTAAATTTATAACAGAAGATTTTAATAAAGAATCTATTTTATCGGAAAAACTCTTGCTTTATTAAGAAAATATTTGTTCAGCAATTTTTTATCTTAAATATCATTTTAGTTACTATTTTCATTAAATCTGATTATTCAATAATAATATCAAAAGTATTATTATGAAGGAAAGATTATACTGACTGCAAATCATTTAAAATTTAAGTATAAATTTACCATATTTTGTAGGATTATTCTATAAATGCATATTTAAATATTGTGTTCATTTTCTTTTCTATAATAAAACAAAATGCTAAGATGTTTACTTACGGTTTGAGTCCAAATGCTAATTTTGATTTTAAAACAGTTTTGTGTAAAAATATGAGTGAATTTCATTATATTTATATACTAGGAAGAAAGATAACTAGTGGTATAAAATTGTTTTGAGACTTTTATGATATAAAAATGCTAGATATTTTCTGAAAGTTTGAATCCAAAAGCTAGGTTTTGTGTTAAAATAGTTTTCCATTCATGTAAAAAATAAGAGCCAGTTTCATTTTATTTTAATACTAAGTGGTTAGATAGTTAGTGATATAGAACTGTTTTGAGAGTTTATGTAATAAACTATTTTCTTCTCTTCACAAAAACTCTTAATATTCCACATTCACAAAAGACAAACTCTACATTTTCTTTACATTCTTTTTTTCAACTAAAAGTATGTTAAAGTTTTTGTATTTTCTGTGTATGCATTTTTATAAGCACTTATTTCATTATTTATATGCAATAAAATTGATATATGTTATCAAAATTTTAAAGCCAATAAATATTAAATAATAATATCCACATGAAATCTTTTAATCTAAAATTTTTGTCTTCTTTTTTATGACATTAATATAATATGTCACTTTAACACTAAAGAACAATGCGCAGAAAAACTTCAAACAATGAATGATGGATATTTCCCTTTTATCCTATCCAAACATCCAATAGTTGCGTTTGTAGAGGATAAAAGTGAAATAACTATCATTCATTGTTCAATAACATGGGGATGAAACTAATAACATTTCAATGTGAAAACTGGGTTCTTAACTTCACATCAAAATTTGAATGTATATAGAAAATTAATATTTCATCTGAAAATTCAAGAAACTTAATCAAAGTTTCATGACGGAACAGCCTTTGGGCTCAAAAATGCTGCAATAATTGTGATTTTCTTTACTTTTTAATATATTAAACTAATTATTTATCTCGAATACATGAATGATTCTAAGAAATTTTTAATTTTCTTAAAATTGCTTTAACGTAAATTCTGTAACATACATCATGCTATTAAGGTATAAAGTTTTCATACATTGCTTTAACAAACAGTGAGACTCAGAAAATAGTAAAATAACTTTTTTCACTTTAATCCACAAACCGATGTTCTTAAAAATCCTTTCAATACCACACGCGTTTCATTCTAAAATTTACTGGTCTAATTTGCTACGTTTCTAGTATTGGATTTTAGAACTAAATTGTGTTTACTAATAACTGCATTTTCACTCCTATTTTGGTCTTTAGCATCAAAAATCATTGATTATGAGTATAAGATTAGAAATAATCTAAACTTTTATTATTTTAACTCAATTGTGTTTTTTACAAAAAAATAACTATTGACGCTCACTTCATTTGTATTATGGCCAAATTTTTCAAATAAATTAAGAAGTCATTGTCAATCCCATAATTTTACCCGATTTTTTTTATTTACTTTTTTTTGCTTATTTAGAAATTTTTTTAAAAAAGTTAATAATAAATACAAGTTTAGTTACTCTGTTTACGTTGGCGAAATTTTTTCAAAGTGTAATTTCATATTACAAATTAATTAAAAAAAATTTCTTTCAAAAAATTTATAAGCCATTAATAATGGTTTTAATATTTAGTGTAAAAATCGATTTACACTCACGCAATTATGTAACATTGAGAAATTTATATAGTGTTCCTTAAAAATAAACCAGTAAATGTAAAAAAGGTTTTTGTATTTCATTGTTGCAAACAATCCTGAAAATTTAAGAGTTTTAACTTAAATTCTTTTTTTTAAATTATTACAAATTAAAATTCAATTCAATATTTTCTAATCAAGTTTTTGAAGTAACATCCTAAATCAATAATTTTGTATTCATATTTAACAATTTTAAGGAAAATTACATTAATTTTTGTTTAATATCTTTGAGTTTCCCTGAATAACATAATATGAATTCCTGCTCCTTAAATGGTTCTGAAAAAAATTCAAAACTTGTACTAATTTTTAGTGAAGAATGTGCAGTTTTGATTACTTTTTTTAAATGTTTTTAATTAATGCTAATGTATTTTTAAAATTAAAAATCATAACAAATATTACACTGCATTATTTAAAATTATCGTTGTGACTATATGAAAGAAGAATATTATTCAAGGGAAAATAGTGGAAATTGTTAAAATATTTATTCACTTAATAAGTAATTTATTAAATTATTAAACTCGGAAGACTAGTGTGAACATTTGGAAATTAAAAATTATACAGGAAGATTTGAGTTCCTATCAAATAATTTTTGCCAAAATTAAAAGAGATATAAAGATGATATATTTATGAATTTCGGCAACATAAAATAATGGTTATTTTGTTTGCAAGCATTAGAGTTGCAAAAACAATTGGTGTGACATAGATAATTAAACACTTCTTCGAAATAATGGATTACTTGAAGAAAAATTATTGAGATTTTTAAACTGAGTGAGCAATTTGTATCATTTATATTGCTAGCATTTTTAAGTTAAAATAATAGTTAAAATTAGATCCCAAAGCAGTAAGTTGCTAAAACAATAAAATGCTTATTTTAGAGAAGTTAAATTAAAATCTAGAAAAGGTACAAAAGGAACTCATGTTTTTAAAGTTGGATCATTATTATAATCAGCAATCGTATACAAGAATATCTTAAATGGGGTAAAATAAATAAAGTAATCTCGTATTATAGTATGGTTGGAAAATAAGTAAATTAACGTGCATTAATTGCAGTTCTTAAATTAGTGCTTAGCATTTAATTTTATCGTTTCGTCGTTCGACGTGAATGTTTAGAGAAATATATGATTGCTTGTAAATATTTCACTTCTTTAAGTTTTTCTTGAAATAAGTTATTAGTAAGATATCGCATTTTTCTATACTACGGCTAACACACAGAACAGCTCATAATTAGATATAAGTAGAGATGTAAACATTGCTATTATCATCGGAATAGCGTGCATGCAACATTCATTTCGAGCAAAAAAAAAATTCCTTTTAAATGTACATCCAAGCAATTAGATACTTTTGTGCATATTTAACACTAGTATAAATTGAATATTGCTTCTTTTTCCATATTAAATAGGAGTAAAAATCAACTTTTTCATATAATCATATTCTCATATTTAACATTATTATGTTATTCAGCTAAAGTTTATCTTTTAACAGTTATTTGAGTTAGCAATTGTCTCAAATTTTTTAAATTCCAATTTTTAGTAAATTTAAAATTAAATTTGAACTCTTTCATAACAATTTTGTGACCAATTTTATTTAAATCAAAATAATTTCTCTTTATTATTCAGGATTATGTATTTACTTAGTTTCGTATTGCTGAAAATATTTATTTATAAAATTTTTCTATGCCATTAAGGCATTATGGAGAAGAATAATTATGTTTTAAAACATATCTGAAGTAAATTGTAATGGCACAAAAGCTATTTTTTTTATCATAAAGTATCTGAAAACAATTTACATGTTTCAAGAACATTCAAAATGTATAATTTTCAAAAAATCAAGATAAGTTTACATAACATTATTTTTACCTCTCTATACAAAAATAAATCTATTCTTCCAAGGGTTTGATTCGATACTGAAGTAGCACATTTTCGTTGTTTGATTAAGGATTTTAAGACAATTCTATTTTTTGTGATAATCAATACCACCCCTAACGTAGCATTATGGTATGACAGTGGTCTTCGTAGTGGATAAACTCAGACACCAACACTTGAATAATGGGAGAAGGCTGTTTTTTCTTACAATTTTTGCAATAAGATCTCTCTAGGTGGACGCGATGTATTCCAGAATTCCATCTTTACAACCGTGAAAAGACCTCCCGGAAATTATATACAGCAGATGTTCGCATGCCAGAAACTGCGTTTAAAAGTTAGGATATCTATCCATTATGCTTTGTCAAAACATTTTGAGAATGTTTATTTACTAATAAAGGTGAAATATGATTCTAATAAGTAACTGGAATTCTGAAGTTCTTTATATTAACATGGATGTTTTAATAAATTTTACTTGAAAAATATTCTTATTTTTCATATTAATAATACTTTTTCATCTGCAATATGTGTGGCATTCTTTTATTAAAATACTAAATCTTAAAAGTAGAATAAAAAATAATCAATGGCAAACATCACCCCATTACATAATTTATGAAAATATACATCAAACGACTTTTCTTAAAAATTTCAACAATAGGACCAATCAAGTGAAAATCAGACACCTGCTACAAAGTGATAATAAATTTTATTTTATTAAACATCAATTACCTCATTTATTAATACTTACCTTACTGGTATCTTACAGAATTTATGTCACATAGGGAACAATGATGATAAATTTGAGTTTTGTGGAAAGAAATAAGTAGTTGACGGATCCTCAACCTTGCCCACTTTTTCACTTCTTCCTCTTAATTAAATCGACATCCCAAAATATATTTCCGCAGATGAAACTCTGGACTATATAGAGGATGTTCAATTGTTTCCTAAACGAATCTCTGAAGCGCATCCTTCATCAGATTGACAATATGTGGGTGGCAGTGATCATGGAAATGTTTAATTCCTTTTGATAACATTTGAGGGAACTTTAATTTTATGACGCGTAGCAACTCTTGCTGTGTTTTCAATGCACTACATACATGGGAAGATGAATTTTGTCTTCCAACACATTCAGCTATAAAGAAACAAACCATATCTCCCTGTTTTTCCTTGCTTGTCACATTTACAATGTTGGATGCAGTTTTCACCACGCTCATTTTGAAAACATTGAAGAAACAGCCGCTAACTCATATGCGTTTTTACTGTGCATTTCTCCTATCTGACAGATAGCAATACCAACAGTGTTGACAAGCTTTGTCAAGAATTTGTTTTATGTTTGGTGTTTGATTTTGATTTTAATGCTCCGCATTTTTTCACATTCTTTAGTCAAATTCTTATATGTTGAAATGTAAATTTTATGCAAAGTTCTTTAGGTTTATATAATTATCATGTAAAATATTTTAAAGTAAATTCAATGGATGTTAAAAACATTTTAATAAAAAATGGAATTAATACAAACTATATGAAATTCATACACTCACTATAAAATTAATGCTTGAAAAAAATAGTTTAAAATATAATACAAATTGAAATAATGTCATAGTAAAAACATTTTTTGAAATGCTTATTTGAGTTCAAGGCATTAATAAATTTTTCCTGACTGTAAAATTTACAGTTTTACAATAAATTTTACAAATGCATAATTTATTATTAAATATTTTTAGATTAAATTTAATTTAAGCTGCTACTTGATTAAAATATTTTTTCTCTAAAATAAACACAAATAAATGGATGCAGATACGAAAATACATTTAGATATTTTAAATTCGAATATTGAAACAAAAAATAACTATTTAAGGAATAAATGAATTCATTTTCTCAGCTATACCAATATAATAATCTGTTCATAGTAATTCTAATAACTTTGCATAGAGATTAAAGTAAGAAGGAGTTTTCAACAAAATGAAGTACCAAAATTCATAAATTATTTTCAAATAATTTAAATATTTTTTTTATCCTGGTAAAGTGCAATAATTCGATGTTGAATTCACTTAACAGTTTATCGGAAGTTATCTGGATAAACATTCAGCTATTTTCTTCTAAAGTCATCTTTACTTATTAAAGTATTGCCGCTTTAGGAGTTTTTACGTTCAATCATGAACATTTGAGAGTAACTTTTCAATATGTTATATTATTATCATAGAAAATTCAACTGTCATATAAGTATGTGAAGTCGATGAGCAGCAGCAAATCGATGTAAATACAACCATTTTAATTCATTGAATGATTTAATTTCAGTTGAATAGCTATTCCAATCCAGAACAAATTAGTCCTTAACATTTTGAAACCATAGTGTTAGTAATTTTTATTCATGGTCTCATGGGGTTTTCACCAACTTAAATGCTATTATCAGTGTAATTAACATAATCAAGACTAAACTAATCAAGCAAGTGTTTTAAATTATATATTTTCAATAAACTCCCCGACTCTACGAATCAAGAGATACTTAATTTCCAATCAATTTCTGAAATGAAATACTTCTTGCATCTAGCTGAGCTAAAATGTTGTGTTTGGAATCCCGTTATGTCGATACAATTGATATTTTTTCAAACAAATTATTAGATTACAAATAAGAATGCATAGCTCATTTATGTATTTTTTGTTATAAGAAAATAAGTTTCAATTGTATTAAGTAACATACTTTACAATATCATGTTGCAATTATATCAAACAATGCCTCTGGTGTTTAAATACTTCAAATTCCCTTACCTTATATCTAAATGACATGAATTCTCTTGTATTAAAATGATTCCTACTCTTACTAACATAATGCTGTACATTTGATGCTAAATAGTAAAAAATTTATTTCAAACGCTTGCATTCGATACTTGTTCAATATTAAATAAAAGTAATTTTTTTTTAACTTGCTCTCTGAATATTTAACAAAATTAAGTTCTTTTAAAAAATAATTTTATTGTTTTTCAAAATTATTCAATTGTTTTCCGAAAATTTATTTATAAATAACAAGTGTTTTATTTTTAACAAAAATTATTAATAGATTGAACAGATTAATTTAACTTTTAAATTATATTTATGATATATAACGAATCATGGTAATAAGATTTTTTGTAGGACTCTTTACTGTATCAGAAATCGATGGTGTAAAAATTCTAAACAGCATCATTTCCCAAATAAAACAGCTATTCACATAAATAACTTATATAACATTGATTCCCATATAAATAAACCAATAAATGATTGTGGGAATATTGGTGAATATTCTCGGACAATTTTTAATAGGAATTAGTATTTTGATAAGTCAATCATTTTTTCTTATAAATAAAGTGACAGAACTATTTTTTTCTTAAATACATTATCGTTTATCCTTACGAGTAACTTTAATACTTATTAATTAACATTTCCTTATAGGACGTAAGAGGAGGTATATACTCGCTTTCTCTAAATACATCATAAAATAATTTTTTATCAGGAAATATAAAATACTTAAATTAATATGATTATATTTATTTAAGTATTTTATATTCAATGAAAAACTGTAAAACAAGTTTACTGCTTAAAGGAATATTATGATATCGAAACAAAGAAACTTATATATTTGCTTCTGAGATTTATTTACCTATTTTGTTTTATTATTACCTAGAAATATTTGAACTTATTTTATTTTAACAATAAGAAAATGCACATAGGAATTTTTTTATTATACAGGAATTTGACTGACGATTTTACAAAAATCAATATGATCAACAAAAAACAATCTTATTAGTACTTAGGAACTCCTATCTTTTTTCTCATTTACATGAACAATAAATTTTGTAGAAATGGATTATATTTCAAAGAAAATTTCAAAGTTTTGAAAGTAGAAAGCTTGTTGTAGTTAAATCCATGGTTACATTCCCTTTTTTATATTACTTAGAATATTCCTAAATCCATATCAAAGGGGTTGTTTTGAAAATAAGTAACCCCAAGCATTTTCTCTTATCATAAGCGATTCAGGGAAAGATTACATCTACTTAGAGAGAGACACTAATAATATTTATGTAAAAAAATCATTGATAACGGAAAATATCATCACTAGTCTAAATATTATTTAAAACAAGAGAGCCTTTGAGGACAGAACAGCAAATTTTGTTTATAGGATTCAATACAAAATGAACGTCCATTTTTGTTCTTTTACTGACACGCTATCTGCCTTTGTTAAGCTTACATTTATATCAGCTGTATCTTAGATGATCAGAAAAGCGTTAATTCATCAAATATCAGTTATAATTTCTAGAAGTAAGAATTTATAATGTCTGAATACACATAATTTCAGTATGATGCAAGTTGTATGTGATGACTTACCCAAATTGTCTGTAAGAAATTTTAAAAGCCTTTAATTGACTTAATAATAGTATTAACTATGATTTCACTCAACATGAATTGGGGCCATTGGTAAAATTGAGGTAATCACTACTTTCTGCAAAATGTTATATTCAACTACTTGGAGAGTAATTTGCAGTCTTCATGAATTTCAAATGATCAAAGAAACTATGGAATTTTAAAATATGACAATGGATTATGTTGCAAGGGTAAAGTTTTATGAAATTTTGCATAATTCATGCGAAACATTTGGTTATTTGATTTTTCCGTCATTCAGACGCTTAAACATATATGAGGCATAGTTAAAAATCAGTTTGTGCACAGCCTCTTTTATCAATGACAATAACTATTATTGTAAGCTGTAAAATACTATTGTATGGATTTTAAATAACTGTTACATGAAGTGCTAAATTTTGTTACTAAAAAGAAAGACTCTGCAGAAAAATAATGGTAATATTAAAATAATGTTTTTCTTTAAATTCATGCTAAATGAATTAAAAATATTTTCTAATTTGTGCTTTTAAATTTTTTGTTTATGATATATACTATAAGGAAATTTATGTGTTAAATTTACATGCATTAATTTTAAACATAATTTTTAAATGTTTACTTTATACAACAACCTACTTAACAAGTTAAAATACGTATTTTACAATTTGGAAATATAAAATTGTGGAGTATAGACGTTAGAAATTTATAAATATTTTAAAAAAAATCAAATTTTAAAAAATTTAATAAAATTTGCAAATGAAATTTAATTTAGACAATTTAAAATATTTTAAAAGATCAAAAATTCAACTGTATCAAAAGAACAAATCCAAGATATATTTATTGGACATAATAGTTCAATGATTTTAGAGGAAAACTCCGTATTATATTATTCTCCTTCCACCATATTCAAAGTGAAAGCAACATATCGTGAATTGTTTCCCTCAGTTTTTAAACATGATATTTACCTAAAACCATTTGTGTTAAGTTTGCTCACATCATTTAAAATATTTCAATCTATTACATTTTAGTCCATTTTAAATTAATTTTTATCAAATTTTACCTTAACGTTTTCAAATTTGAAATTTAGTAGAATTTTCCAATTCTACTTCCAATAAGTCTATACTTGAAAAATATTTTACTTGAGAAATACTTAGGCATACAATTAAGCTGGTTGTTTGATTTGATGCTAAGCATTTATTATCTTCTCAAATATTCGCAATTGTCAAATACGATTCAAATATTGAAGCAAATACATTTTATTTTTAAAATCGTTCGTGAATATGTTTTTAATGTCTGTAAAATATTCTGCGCTTGAACACATAAAGTAACTGAGATTACGAAAATGTACAATAAAAATAGAAAAAAACATTGTATAGTAAATTACTTAATCTTGTCAATTATGTTTAAGCGTTTCAAGTTTGAGGTATGTTAAAGGAAATATGAAAAATTTAAAATCACATGAATTGTTAATAACGCAAGCCAAAGTAGAGAATTTATAGAGACAATATAGTCATGCATGGAACTTAACTTTTAATTGCATTTAATAAATATGATTCGATTAAAATTTTATCTAAGCTACCAGAAAATTTTTGAGTGGGTTTGTTACATGAAATGAAACTTAGAATTTGTCATTAAACTCCACTTTTATAACAAGTAATTACAAGTGAATGGGATAGTAAGTACAAACGTCACATTTTTAAGAACGAATACGTTAACATTAAATCTAATTAAAATACACTACATATTTTAAGCTACTTTTACAATGTAATTAATTTAAGTTAAAAATGATTCAGTGTTACATTCACTAGTTAACTCAGGTAATTTAATGAACTACAAAGAATAAATAACACTTAAGTCATGTCGTGATAAGATATTTCGTGTTTTTATGTAATTATTCATGCTCATTTGTATATTTCTCTAAAATGTTTCACTTGACTACAGAGTAAATGTTAAAGTTTGCAAAAAGTAGTAAAATGTATGAATTAAGTCTGTATCTAATATGATACATAAATATTTTAAAACAAAATTTATTTTCACGTGTATTTCAAAAATTTTATATTTATTAAATTTTACTCAAAGTTTCATAAATTATATAATTTTATTTTAACTTATATTTGAAATGGATGCTATATATGAACAAAAGTTTGTGTAGTAATAAACAAATTTATACTAAAATAATAATAATTTCAACTTATAATTTTACAAAATCTCCTATGAAATTTTAATTGAAGTTAAATTATAAATAAATTGAGTAAAACTTCAATGGAATACATAACCATTTTATCAAACAAATTTAACGTGAACTTGGCTTACATAAGAAGGCAAAAATTAATTGTAAAATAATATGTTATTGTGTTTTATATTTCACATATTATTTCTAATTTACTTGTTAAATAATTTTTTAAGCAAATTGAAATAAAAATGTAAATTATTATACTATAAAAGATATATCTGTATAGCAATAATATACATTTTCTTATGGTTTAAAGAGCTAAAATAATTTTGAAAGATACCTTTATGCGGAGTTTTTACAGTTGATTGATCCATTTTCAGTCTTAATTAGAATTTAAGATAATAACATTGTATTTAATAGTGTATAAAGGAATAGAGCAAATATCTAGAACAATGTTTTTCTTGTTTTTTTATATGGCTTATATAATTTATATATTTTAGGAAACTGGGTATACTCCTGTTATGTTTGCAATCAAAGACAGCAAAATATTTATGGCAGATAGATTTTTGGATATGGGTATAGCCGTCAATGCTGCTGCAAAGGTAAGTTAACACCTTAGTAAATATATTTAAATCAATAAGGAATATAATTTGCTATATTAAGTTAACAATTTTCAATATTATTTGCTTTTATACTTAAATCCATTTATTTATAAATAATATTTCAAGTGTTATAATTTAAGATTTTCAATGATTTCATAATTAGTCTTTAATAGCTTTTAATAAATATCATTTTATTGTTAAAGTTCAGTAGTTGGACGCAGTTTATAAAATGTAGTTGAAATTTTTGAAATGATGAAGAAATCCACAAGCAAAATTTATTAATTATTAGTGTTGGTTTTAAAAACAATAATTTTTTTTTAAATATGCACCTATATTCCTTGGGATTTATGTAACCAGTTTAATACATTCATACAAGTTAAGCCAAAATGTGAGACTATATGTGAAGGAAATTTCTGGATTTAAATGCAATGATTTCATAAGCTGATTTTATATTTATAAGTGGTTAAGTTTATAACTTTTTTTTTTTCAAAACTAAGTATTTAAATTTTTTTCATTACCAAGGGTAGAAATTATTTTTTAAGGTTTTATTTTTTAAGGTTATATTTTTTAACGTTGTATTTAATTCTAAATTATGAGATCTATAATTTAGACTTAAATAATTAAGAATGTAATTTTATATAGACAGTTACACAGCAATGTTATTGCATAATCTGAAGGAATGACACCAAAGCTGATCCAGTCTCCATGTAGATAAAAAAAAATTATATACATGTATATTGTAGTTGCATTGAAAATACTTAAGATATTTTAAAAAATGGGAGAATTCCTGATTTCTATAAAATTATTTTGCTTCTATTTAAATATGATTCAACATTAAGAATGATCCAAAAATAATTATAGAATTAGGATTTCCCAACAAACGACATATGTAAACCAATGTTAAAATCATCATCAAAAATAAATTTCATAGTAATGTAAGTTTATATTAAAAACAAAATATCACAAAATATAGGTACATTATACCATGACACATAAATGTTATTATTTACACAGCAATCTGGAAGTAAAAAATATATGAGAATTCTTTAAAAAAAAAAATCAGTAATAAATATAAATGCGAAACTAGAGATTGCAGAGAAGATAAATACTTTAGATAGATATCTTTGCACATTATTGATATTCTGAACTATCATAATTATTATAGTGATACGAAATGTAAAGTATGCTTAATACAACCCACTGCTATATTTAATTTAATTATATTTATAATCCCTGTTTTTCTTATTTATAACTGTTTTAACATTACACATATAGAAAATTATTATTTTATTACAAAAATATCATCATGTTCATATCAGAGTTAAACAGCGAATCATCCAACACTCTCTGTGATACACTCTTCACATCATTTTATAGTTTATATTAAAAAAAACATTACTATTAATTGAAATAGTATTATTATGAATGAATATGCAATTTCATATTTATACATCTTTTTATTCTGTTTTACAGTAAAAAACATGAAAAACACATTTTAATGTAAAATATCAAATATTTAAAGAACCTCTATATTAATATTTTCTTAATAACCTCAGTAGTTTTTTTATTATAACTATATATATATATATATATATATATATATATATATATATATATAT
>JAPDSC010083586.1:180030-216826 GCA_026290005.1 Latrodectus geometricus | reverse complement strand
TTTTTTTTAGCTTCGTGGATAGGAGGCTTGTTTTACATAAAAATGAAATGAGATCCGTAAATGGATTCAGCGAGTGGCAATATACAAATTTCAAACATATTCTAGTATTTAGCATTCAGTTTAGCTACTTGAAAAGCAATATCTGTTTTAATTTTATACCCAAATCATGAGCAAATCTCATTAAATTTATCTTTCTATAGATAAAAGATACTTTTTCATTTTTCTTTATACTGTGTAAGCAGTCATCATCTTGGCGCAACAACCATCATTTTACCATTTTTTTCCTAATTCATATTGGTGTATAAGATCATAAAATTAATTTAAGATATTTATTACTACAGTCATTTGAAATGAATAAAGCCATATAAATTAAATAACTAAACATCAACTAATGGTAATGAACAACAAAAATTATTATTTTGTTCAATATGATGATATATAAGCAATGTTTTTTCAATCATACATTACGGAATGTAAATATTTTTAGGGGGAGCCGAATAAATATTATAATTCTGTAAGTTTTAAAAGAATGTATTTATTGATTTCACAGATTTTCGAAATAAAAATTGTTATAAACATTTATCCAATTAGAACTATCTATTTATGAAATGAAACAATTATGAATTTATATTTTATGAACATATATATAAATGCAAATTTTTTTCAGGATGGAATTACAGCTTTGCATCTTGCTTGTGCTCAAGTTAAAGAAGATGCGATACGTTTGCTACTTAGTCGAAAAGCAGATCCTCTTGTACCATATGGGGTAAGATATTAAATCACTTACCTCTATGACTTATAAAATGCCACTTTCTTATCACATTATGCTATCAACAGTATATTACATAAAAGTAAAGCAAATGAAATTTAATGCGTGTTTGATTTAACCTAACTGAAGTTCCCATTCAATTTATAGAAATTTACATTTGTGAAAAATATATATATTATATCAGAAATACTTATCTTGATTCATTTATCCAATTTTCAAATTTTATATCTATAATTGAAAATCAAAATTATAAATAAAGTTTTGTATTTTTAGGCTGTTTTAAATGATTGTTTTTGTTTCTCCATTCCAAAATAAACTGATTTTATTATTTACATTTACTTTTAAATTCTAACGTTGAAAATTTACCCAATTTATTCTTTCATTTTTTTCTGAAAAAGATATTACCGTATTCCATTAGTGATAATTTTTAAAATTAGCAAGCATTTGCTTACCTAATTTAACGGTCTTATCACACAAATTTTGCCAAATGAATAAGCAAAAAAATTGTAATGATTTTTATGAATTACCAAAATTAAAATTTTTTCTCTGTTATGTAATTGGATTCTAAAGTTTCAACAAATTATTGAAAAAAAAATAAATTTTAGTTTACACGAAATTGAGGAAGTTTCTTGTAATTAACAATGTTAATTATATATATTGGTTTTGTTAAATTTGGATTTATCAAAATTTCTCTGTTTTTTTATTTTTTACTATTATTTATTTATTTCACCGAAGAAACATTATTATGACATTCTTTTGCAACTTTGATGTTCTGTAAATGTAAATATATTTCATTTGTTAGGAAAATTATATTATATTTCATTATTATATTTTATTAGTATAAAAATATTTCATTAGTTAGGAATTTTTCCAAAAAGAATTTTTCTGCAAAAATATTTATCTAGCCATGGAAAACATATTGGTCTATTTTTAATTTTAGCTGAGCAATTTTTTTTTAAATTCAGGAAAGATCTAGAAACCTCTGTACCGTATCGCATTGGATGATCATACTAATTAAAAATATTTATTAAAAATATGACAATTGTTTGTCAATAAGTTTTTTCAAAATATGACAATTGTCTCCTCTTTTTTATTAATTTATCATTACAATGAAGAGGAAGAATCAGATCAGGTATCTAATTTTTAACTTGATAATAGTTAAAAACTTTGAAATATCTCTTCAAGATGGCTCTTGCTTCCTGGATTTTCAAAAATAGTTTTAGAGAAACAAATATACAAATAAAAAATTATGGCACATTATTTTGACTAGTTCTAATTACCACAATACAATGTTTGCGTAAAAATTTAATAATTATGCATCATTTTTTGAAAACTTCATATGCCACGAAATTTAATTTTGATTATTTTATGCAAGCAACTAATTTTATTCATCATTTTAGTTAAAACACAGAAATATTTATTCAATATTATAGTTTATAGTCTTTTGTTTGAGGTTAGTTTTGATAAGTGGTCAAATCTATTTCTAAATTTCGTAAATGTTCAGCGGTTTGTTGTTCTAAAAACATTAAAAATAGTTTTAAGTTATAAAGAAATTAATTATTAAAAGAAAACAAAAAAGTTTTTATTTGTTTCATACGAAAGACATAAATGTAATTTTTTAAAGATATTAACAAAAGAGAAATTTTGTAGAGGCCACATTTGCTAGATTATCAGATGAGTGAAACATGTCTTTCATATTTGTCCATTAATACATGGTATTTAAATTACTTTTTCAGCACGGGACTAGTATTGGTTTTTATTTTGAAAACGGGGAGAGTTCCTTTTTATATTTGAGGACAAAATTGGAGTTTAAAGGGAAGCAACTTCGAAGTGTTACGCAATTTCTAAAACAAAAAATTATTAAATTAAATACAGAGCATTTTTAAGGCATTAACTCATTATAAATAAGAAATTTACACTGAATTAATCGTAAATTGTGTGATATCTCTTTTTTATAAAAATACATACACATAATTTTTTAAAAAAGTTCTTATACATACCTAAATCAAAGCTTCTAAATTATTGTAAAAACATTCAATTTTCTGGTAAAGTTCTTAGAGCAACAAATTCCAAACTGAAGTTTTATGTAGAAATTTTTCATAATAAAAGAGTTTTAGTTGTTTTACTTATGACATCAGTTTTGTTTAACAATAAACCATGCAATTCACATTCCTGTGCATTTAAAAAGAAAATGAACAAATATGTTTTCGAGTAAAATTATTTTTTTTAATTCTTTATTTATATTCATATAACATAATAAGTGACAAAGAAAATCTATGATCCGTATCGATAAACTAAAAATACTAGAAAGACTTGCCCTTTTTTTAACGTTGATTTTTCGCAGGATCGAAAACTTCACAAGAAAGGAATGAAACAGAAAAAAACAAAAGCTTGGAATTTCTTGTCAGTAGTCTGTTTTGAAAATTCAAATGAAATAAAATTGACATTACTTGAATATCTTCTGTTTAAAAATCTGACTTATTACTCTCAAACTTCAATCTCTTTGGAACAATGGAAGAATTTTTAGAAAATAAAAGATTCAACATAAAATACTAGAAAGGAGAAAGTTTTGCACAGATGGTTTCTTATTCATTTCAATTCTTTTTTTAATATGACAAGATAAAAAATTTTCCCAAACTGAAGGGAGTATGTAATTTTTACTTTTATATGGATATCTAGGTTGAAAATCAAAGTGTTGTGGTACTTTTGTTTAAAAATAAGAAAATAAAAAGTTTCTTTTACATTTTATGTAAAGACCAAAATACAAATTAAACCCATTTGAGTTGTTTTACCTGATCAAAAACTTTATAATTTTGATTCACAATGAAAAATCCCAAATTATTGTCTTCACATATGACACTAAATAGATATATTTGTAAACATAAGAATACCCAAAAAAATATATAATTATTATTATAAAAGTAACGAACAAAAAATAATTTTATAACAAATCAACGAGTGATTCATCTTTTTATTTCAATGCTTTGAATGATTCATAAATAACTAGAGTACATTGATTCTACCTATTTTTGAATCTTTCTACATTTCCAAGATTAAAAATTATTAACCATTTTTCGAATCAATTTATCTTGCTGTCTTATATTCTGCGGTCAATAGCCTATTATTCTCTTAAATTGTATTTTCATTCTTTGATTAAAGAGGTATTTTAAAATCTTAATGTTCATGCTATTTACCCTTTTAATAATTAACTGAAAAGAAATTAGAAATTTGGAATAATTATTATACATTTTTACAATTGTTATAAATCATTTGTTATAAGTAAATTGTTGTTTTTGTCAATAAACTAAATTAGCAGTTATAAATTTGTAAAATTTCATAAACATTCATTAGTTCATATTTGTTATTCAGATTTCGCTTGCTATTGCTATATGATGTTAATATTTAAATACTTCATTCATATTGTGGCATAAAATTAATCATATTTATTATACATTATTTTACACAAGTTTAAAATTCCTGTTTAAAAACAAGTTTTTAAATTTATTTCCCCTTGCTCATATTAGAATCATTAGAGAATAAGCAAATACATATTCAGGTCAAAAGTGTGAAATTTACAGATTATTTAAAAGAGAATTTATTACATAGATATGCCCCCCAAAGTTAATTAAGTAATGTACAATTTGAAGTAATGTACAATCTAAAATTTAAGTAATGTATAATCTGAAGTCTTAAATATTTTAATGTTAAACAGAGATAACAGTGCATATTTATGATAAAACAAATTTCTGAATTAAAAAAACTAATAAATAAATTTTGAAAAAGAAGCTTATATTATTCCTATTTCTGAAGAATAAGCTGAGCAATTTTAAAGAATAGATTATTAGAAAGATCATTTTCTTTTAAGCTGATCTCTCCAAAATTTTGTTACATTGAATCAAAATTATGGAGAATTCGAGGTAAATCATCAATATTGAAAAACTCTGTTGCACACACACACACCACACAAGTCATTTAAATTTAGATTATTTTCAGGTTTATAGGTAATAAATTAATAGTTAATTCATGTGTTAAAAATCGATTCTAAGAATATTCAAGAACTGAAAAACTTAATTAAGAAACTTAAAATTATTCCCAGCGCCTTTTTATGGAAAGTATCTATCATTTTATTTCCAACAAAACATTGGAAGTGAATATCTTAGATAAATAACAAACTCGTTGTCAAATACTCATTCGAAATTACTAAATTCTTATGCAATTTTTGCAAAAAAGGAAAAAAAGAGCTCATTCACAAGATATTTTATTATAGTAATTGTGTGGTAATAAATGTATTTTATTGCCCCACAATTACTTTTGAATTTCATACAATTTGTCTATTCCAAACTCCCTCAATTTCCCCCTTATTAGAAAAAAACCCTCAATTTTCCTATAAAAGGAAAATTGAAGAAGTTAATGAATAAATTCTGTGAACAATGTCTTACTGCATTTATTTTCAAAATTTACTTTGAAGCGTAAATTTACCTGTTCATACGAAATTTGAGACAAATAAAATTTATCGAATTTTTCCACTTATAATGTTTTGTAATTAACTTAAGCAGCAAAAACACTATCTTTCAATTCAACCATGTCATTTTATGTAAGTCTTTGACATGTTCTAGAAATTCTTCTCAAACTCTGTTATAAAGTTCGCAAACTCTGTTATAAACTCTAATATAAAGTTTTCATTAGAGAAACACTGTACCACTAATGGAGTGAAATATATTATAGAAAAGTATGTCAAGTATTTCGAAACTACCAGTTCATGCGATCACGTAGTGTAAGTAAATTGTCACGTCACATAAAAGTTTTAAAATAATTTTGACAATGAATACACTAGAAGATTTACATCTTTTTTGATGGCATGCAGCAAAAAGTTTAATGAGGGTAATCTTGTCCATTCTCTAAAAAAAGTAACTGTTTTGCCGTAATGATTTGTCTCAAATTAATAACGCTTTTTGAATTAGAGAAATAATAATTATTTTTGTGAGAAGCTAAGTTTATAAGTATTTCATAAAAAAATAGCTTTGTTTCAATTGTTGAAATATACTTGTTATAAAAGCTAATTAAAGCAATGTGACAAAATCGTTAACAACCAATATCTTCTTTGTCGTGGATTGTAGTTATATGTATCTGCAGTTAACAAAATATTTTAAAGTAGATATGTTTTTTTTATTTGGGGGAAAATTTCTACTAAGAAAATATATTTTCTAAAATATTAAATTGAACTTTTTATCATTCATATACCCTGTAGTACAAACCAGAAATATTCTACTTGTTATTTTATTTTAAAAAAGAAATAAAAATTATCTATAAATAAATTTATTCAAAATGATGAAAATTGAAATTTCATTTAAATATTAGAAAATTTAGATTAAATAACAATGTTTTTCAAATTATTGAAAAATAATCATAAAGTTGAATATCATTAAAAATTATACAAAATTTTTGGTTGTATATAAAAAGTTATTTTAAAATCTCATGTTTGATAACTTGATTATGAGTCATATTTTAAAATAATAGTATTTTGTTATTTTAGTAGTCTTATATTGACTCATATTTAAAAATTATTGCTATATAAGTAAGTTCCATCTTTGTTTCTTGTAGAAATTAGTGTTACAGGATTATATTTCAAAACGACAAAAAATGATCTGGGCAATATAGATCACACAAAATTGTTGCATTTTATTCTTTAAAAACGCATATAAATTTGTTTGAATTTTATGATTTCACTGAAAACTTAGCTGAAATCTATTGGAAGAATTAGGTTGAATAATCTGAATTTACAAGGAACATTTTTTTACCTATCATAAAAAGATACACTATAACATATAAAATTTAAGAAATAACACTACGTTATCATATAAAATACAAGCAAATATCTAAATCAATATTTTTCAATTTTTAAATAACGATTAACAAAATCATATTATAAAAGTTTTCTAATGGATAAAAAAATTTTAAGTCATAAAATCTGATATTCAGTGCTTCTCTGTTCCTGGTGTTTCTTCACACAACAATATTCTTCGATTTTTTGCTTTTGCTAGTTTTTCAGTTCACATTTTGGAATAAATATTTGTTTGAAATTTGAACGGAAGCACTGCATTGGTGAATCTTTATTATTTTAATGAAACATGTTTTATGATCATTTCATAAATTCAAATTTACTGAAATTATAGTATAGGTATCAATTATTAAAATCGAAATAAACAACGTAATATCTATTAACTAACAAAATACCTAAAAATTCATAAAAAATTTTACGTAAATGATAGAATAACTAATATTTTTAAAATCTAAAAGCTAATCACATGTAAAGATGCATATATTCGCATAATTACTGAAAGTATATGTTTCATAATAGTATTTTATATAAATTTTATAAATTTCACTTATTGTTAAACTTTTCCAATTTCCCCTGAATCAACAAACAATTATAATAAATAACTATCCTAGCATATAAATTTTAATTATTGTTTCAACAAATTGTAAATAAATGGGACATACAATTGTAAACTGATTATCATGTAGTAAATAGAATTTTTAAATTAAAATGCCCCAGAAATGAATTTATTCTTACTTTACGCAATGCAGTTTACATAAAGTCAGATTTAAACAACCTGTAAAGAAGGTTTAACTGGAATAAAGCTGTTAATGTCAATATATTTTCTATAGGAAAATATTAAATTCACAGTTTCAATAATATGTTGGTCTACTTTTAAACTTATGAAGTTATTCAGAATGTATAAACAAATAAACAGAATACACAAGATACAAAGAATTAAGACTAGTATAGTTTTATTTCAAAATATGCTTATATTTGTTTTGAATATGTAATTTAAATAATTTTAATCATTTAATAATTTAAATATTTCAAATTCTTAAAATAGTATTGGTAAATAAAAACACAATATTAAGATTGTATAATGTATAAATTCTCTTTTTCCCCAACTCCTATTCATAGGTTTTTTACTTACATTTTTCAACAGAATTATATATTTCTAAAATAGATAAAAAAAAATTTGTTTTCACGTGAGAGAAATAATTAACATTGTAGATTTTATAGTAACCTCGGGTGTATTTTGCTTATTTGGTTTTGAAGAACCATAGAATAAATTTCCTCAGATGAGAATCCTATTGGTTGTAAACAAAGTTTTAAGGCATTTCTTTTATTAAAAATCATTAACAACTTATTGTTTAACAAAATAAAAACTCACAATATGAAACGAATGCATATATTCTCTCTTATAGCAGCAATATTCTCCATTATCAATATCCATTTAACAAAATCAAACTATATTTTGATATCTTATAACTTTGAATTAATAATTCCAATGTGATCGATTCTTTTACAGTAGTTTCAACATAATCAAAACTAATTCAAAATAGCAAAGATGCGTAATTTGTAACTCTAAATAGTAGCATAGAGATGAATTTATAAAGAAATTTTCATTTTGAACATAGTAGTCTTATTCATTTTGAACATATTAATCGAGTAAATTTCTTAAGTTAATATACTAATATTTTGTTTTGTATATTATTTAAAATATTATAATCCAAAATGTTTGAAATTGTTTGGAACTTTATTGCAATATTTCGGAAAGTATTCCCCAGACTAGAAGATGAGGAAAAAACGTTGAATTTTAAAGGATGTCTGAAGGATTTATTTATAGTTATTCTGAAGGATTTATTTATATATATTACTAGAGCTTCATACTCCAGTGACAGTGATGCAAAATTTCTAGGTGTTTAGTGACGAATACAGTAGTGACAAATATATTTCAAATACAGTATGTAGTAATCATATAATTCACAAAATTAAAAATATACACATTTTGTCTGTGACATCGTAAATTATGATTTTTAGATTAGGAATAAAAAAAGTTAGTATTCCTTCTGTTGGAGCAAGAGATTAAAACAAATGCCAATCAGTAAATATTTTGCAATGGTGTATATAATCATCTACAACCTCATCAACATAAATTATCTGAATCGGTAGTCTGGAGGGTCCTAAATTATTTAAAGAGATATCCGTTGTACTGAAAATCTGTTGGAGTTTCTTACAATGTTATTTCCTGATAATGAAATTTGATATTTGAAAACTGGAATTGTTAGATTTAACATGATCATATGCTATCAAAGCACAAAATGATGGTTGGTATTAAAAATTAACTATCAGAATAAACCAAATGCTAAACGTCCATTAATTGCCACAGCACCTACAAAAAGCAATTGGCATCAGAATTTCGACACAAATTGATCGAAAACGACTCCCCCATTCATGTATATTCACTGATATAAGACTTGTGTTTATAGAGGTCTTTTATGTTAATTTTTAATTAATTTTTTAATTTGAGCTGAACATAATTTAATTAGTAATTATATACATACACACAGTGTATTATAAAATTATAAGACCACTGTGGTTTCTGTGATCTATATTATAAATAATGTAATTTATTTTTAATTAAATTAAGTTAATGTAAACAAATGAACTATTAAATGCATATTATTTTAAAAGATATTTATTCTAAATATTTATCAACAATTTAAAATTTTCTTATGAAAATATCAGTTACAAAATTATATAAATTAATTAGCTAAAACTATTACTAGGAAACTAAAAAGTTTTTGATGCGCAAAATTATTGAGTAGCTTTAAGTAATCAATTTTTCTTTGAATTCATCCTGTTTAACTCTAAGATTTAGAAATTAGGTCCCATTCAGCCACGATAGCAACTTCCAATTCTTAATCAGAATCATATTGATTAATATTTGCACACACTTGATGAAATAAATGACCCCACAAGATTTCTATGTAATTCAGGTCTGGACTAACATCTCTGTCAGCATGAAAAACATGATATCTTTCAATCTGGAACCAACTTTTATTTGATTTTTAACACATTGCCAGGAGCACTGTCTAGCTGCACTTTCTAGATTAATATTAATAAAAATTAACCAAGAGATATAAATTATTGGTAAAGCATTTGTTGATAATAACTAAAGTCAGCTTTATCCAGAATTCACAGCAGACCAAATTTTTCATCATATGCAAAGCAACTTACAGAACCCCATAAAAGTATCACCCATCTCCTTAGTGAAAGAAATCCCTGGTTGCGGTGATGCTTGTAGCAAATATTACTTTTCATGTCATCCAAACTGAAATTTTTTTCATGATCATATCTTTCCAAGATCACACATAGACACACTTCAGGCTCTTTTCATTATGATGCTTTAAAATTCTTGATTTGCTTTTTAATTTCTGGAAAAAAAAATTGAAATTAATCTTAAAAAGCAGGGAATGTTGTATGTGAGAAAGTTATGCAGCTTTGCTGTATTACTTTATGAAGTGTTAAGTTCTGTTTAGTTCAAAGCTTGAAACTTGGTATATTATCGCAAGCTAATGATTGACTTTTCCTCCGAGATCTTTCATATTTTCCATAAAAATATATTTTTCCTTAAAATATTATGAACTACAAATTTAGAACTTATATGAATCATACTTACTTCACAGTCCAATTTTCCAGAGTCTTTTAAGTATCAAATTTCTTGATGGATGATTGTCTTTTCTACATCATTGTGAATTTCCACAAAAATGAATAAATATATTCTAATTTTTTTTCTGTATAAATTACATTTTGTTCTTTTTGTGTTTCAAAGTTACAATTTACATATGACTTTGAAAAAAAAAAAGAAATTGATTTTGAATAAAAAAAAAAAAAAGTGAGAGCTCTTATATTTATGCAACAATTGAATTTCAAAAAACTGTTTTCGGTGTAGAACTAGCTCTTTATGTATTCATTTAGAGATTTATTTTAAAAAATATGACTTTTTAAAATGCTATGATTCTTTAAATTATTCATTTTACATAATTCACAAGTAAAATGAATGATAATTTGGTTAGGCTTATAACTATGCAACACATTGTATTTATTAAATGAAAAAAAATCCTTTGCCTTTTTATAAGGAACATAATGATTTTATTTAATTATTCTATGTGGGAAAAAATTTTAAATAAAATTTAATTGCTTCATAGATTTATGTAAATATTAAAAAGGATATTGATTTCTGAACAATTATTTGTATAGCTATAATGTCAGAAATAGTTAGAAATTAGCATTGAATATTATCAGTTAACTAAAATTAGTAATACCAGTTTGAAATGCCATTTTAAATTAGTAGTAATTTCCCTCTCTTTTCTATATACGATGTTTCATAAAACTTACCTTCCGCCATAAAAAGGAAAATCTTACCATGAATAAAGGATAGAGAAATGCATATTGTTACAAATTTAAAAATAATAACTGTATTTGTCATAAAATACCTCAGATAGAACGGAAATACTCACATTTTGGGCAAAAATTGCGGTATTTAGAATTGTACGTTAAAAACGGTTTTTCTAATAATTTGGTGACTTGGTGATGTTTTGGCGAGTTGGCGAGATTTTTGGTGACTTGGCGAGAAATAGATACTTCTGGAAACATCCATCACCAAAGCTCTAGGTCCAATATGTAGCGAGATAGCCTAAAAGCTTCCAGAACCTTGGCGAAACTGCTGGATTTCTCCACCAAGTCAGGTATAAATACCGCAGCCCGACATTGGAGTTAGTTCTCTCATAGCAAGAGCCGATAGCGTTCCTTCACTCGCTCTTTTCGATAAAATCTATAATGTGAATATTCTCATTTTTATGAGTGCCGCATATTAGATTTTTCTTTTTCAAGACATTCTTCGTGCATTTCCTAATTCTCGTGTTTGACCAAGTGTTCACACTCTGTTTCAGAGTCCCTGAACGGTCACTTTTCGACTTTGTCTCTCCCCTTGCAGGGGGGATTCCCTCTCCTTTCTTCCTTTTTTATGGACTCGGACAGGATTATAGCAAGACAGGACGCATCCCGCGCCACACAAAAGACGATGTTGGACAGGCTTTTCGACCATTTGGACGAAATCAGCACCATGATACAAGCTATTCGTAAATTCCAACGAATTTACGAATGAAGATAAAGCCGCCGTACGAGGCAAATTGATCATTTTCTCCAGACAACTCGGACATGATGCAAAGAGTCAAAACCGGGAAAAAACTGAAGAAACAGCACCTGTTAATAACATAGAAATGATGGATGATGATAACACCCCTGAATACTCTACAGATATTCCAGCAGAAAATAAATTTCAAGCACTGAATGGAACACATACCTCAACAAAAATTCCTCGAGTTAAGCGCACCAGAAAACATTCTGATGACTCAGATAAACCTAAAACCAGTAAAAAACCGCAACTAGAGGAACCTGAAACAAATACACCAAATTTGGACCTGGAAACAGAATTGAACACCGAATGAATGAAGACTCCCAAGCACCCACCTTGGCCAATCCGTTCCGTAAAATCCCTCCAATAGTCATTCGTATTTCCAGATACACCTGGAAACAACTTGACAAGATTTTCACCGAAGCCAAATTGACAGAATACACAGGAAAAGCCACATCCTACGAATTAAAGGTGAAATTCTCAGACGCCGAAACACACAGAGCGGCGATTAAAATACTTGAAAACGTTAATGTCACGTATCACACCTATGCTCTACCAGAAGACAAGCCTATTAAAGTGGTTATCAGGAACTTGCCGTCCAACACCGAAATTAATGATATATCAGATGAACTCATAGAGGAAGGATTCGTCATTTCCTCGATCCATCAAATGACACGACGCAAAGATGGTGAGATCCAAAAACTCCCACTATTCTTGATCACCTTACCTAAAACCACCAAGGCCAAGGAAATTTATCAGCTACGCTATATCAACAAACTCAAAATCAGAATTGAAGAGTACAAAAACAGAAGAGGCCCGACTCAATGCCAAAGGAAGGAAAAACTCTCTACCCTCAGCAACGAAGATAACTCAGTTTGGAAACTCGCCCACTGTTTCAAACCTCGGACTCGAATGAACCAGCAAACCCTTACACGGTGAACGCGGGCTCGTTTTTACCGACTCTGAAAAAGCCGAAGCTTTTGCTGACAGCATGGAGAAGCAATTTAGATTAAACAACATAGTTTCTGACTCAAACTTTGAAAACCTGATCAGAAAATCCAGCCAAAAATCAAGTCTGCAAATCGGAACAGTGAAAAATTAGAACCCGCGACTCCTGATGAACTCCAAAACATCCTGAAACACCTAAATCCCCGGAAATCACCTGGCAAGGATAACATCACCAATAAAATGCTTAAATACCTGCCGTTTAATATCATCCAAGAAATAAATTACATTTTTAATAAATGTTTATCCCTAAATTACTTTCCTCAAATTTGGAAAGAAGCTGTTATCATCATGATTCCCAAGCCAAATAAGGACTTAGCGATGCCATCAAATTACAGGCCAATCAGTTTACTTTCCTCCCTTGGAAAGATCTTTGAGAAAATCATCAATCAAAGAATTAAAATATACCTAACAAGACTCCAAAATGAACAATATGGGTTCAGGAAAAATCTTAGCACCACCAAACAACTTATTCGTATCTTGGAATTTATGGGAAGAGGTCTCGCTAACAAAGAAAAATCAATTTTCGTCATGCTTGATATTTCCAAAGCATTTGACCTGTCGCAACGAAACTTTTGCATTAGAAACAATTAAACTCTCTCATCTCTCAGACCGATAGAAGCTGGTGTCCCCCAGGGTAGCATCCTAGGGCCCATCCTCTACCTCTTCTACACCACTGATTTCCCTGTGCATCGCTCCGATCACAACAGCATCACCGCATTTTACGCGGATGACACAGGCATTATCCAGAAATCAAAATCTGTTGACCTGGCAATCACCAAATTACAGTCAAAACTATACAGCATCGAAGATTGATGCAATAAATGGAAGGTTGAAATTAATACCAGCAAGTCAAACGCTATCGTTATTAAGAAACCTCGTAGTTGAATTATTCGAACCGAAGACCTCACAAGTACGGAGAAGAAATTCCATTCGTTGAAAACGTCGAATACCTAGGCCTCACCATAAATCAAAATCTATCATGGAAATCTCAAGTTAAAAAGAAAATAACAAAAGCACGCGCAGCATTTCAGCATCTTAGACCAATTATTGGCCATAGAAGCAACACTAACATCAAAATGAAAAAACTTTTTTACACATCCATGATCCGCCCAATTATAACATACGCATCCCCAGCTTGGTGTACCGCAGATAAAACTACTATCAAAACCCTCAATATATTCCAAAACAAGATGCTACGCAGCCTTCTCGGAGAACCCTATTATTTAACAAATAAATCCATTCACAGAGACCTGAAAATAGACTATCTCTCACATCATATAGCTAAGCTAAACATTAAATTCTTCAATGACGCCGAAAATTGCAAAGATGCAAATTTTAATGACATTTTCCACTGTATCAATCTAACAGAGGACACTAAAACCAGACCACTGGCTGCACACTACCTCAGTGACGCGGTTCTGTCCTGTCATTTCCGCTCCAACTTGTAAATTTTGTATATAGTTATTATTTACGTACATTTATTCCAGTATTTTTCCTATTATACCCACATGTATTCCCTGTAAATATATTTTTCCTTTTTGTATCTTATATATTTCTCTTATATTCTGGATCTATATTTTCTACTTTCACTTATTTTATATTTACTCAAGATTCTCTCTCAGAGGCAAGAGGTGATTTTTCCTCTATGCCCCTGTATTGTTGTTTTTATTTTCGATTTATTATTATTATTTTTTCCCCTCTCTCTTTCTCACGGCGGCCTCTAGCCAACATCCAATGAGCATTCGCATTTCGGACGAACCCTCTCCCCCTCTTCTCTTAGCTAACAGACTCCTTCTACTTATTTCATTTCCTTACTGTCTCATTTTTTATACACCATGATGAAGAAGTAAAAGCAGCTTCGCTGCTGTATGCTTTGTTCCCCAACATGTTTCTGTTTCTGGAGTTAGTTAGTTTTCAGTTTTTGTGAAGGCGATTAGTCGTGACTGCTAGTGAAGCTGTCTGAGGTATTTGAGACCTTTGAGCTGTTTCTTATCGTATCTGACGAATTATGCTATATTAATTGTGATTGTTACAGCTGGAATTTTTTTTTAATAAAAGTCTTGTGTGCATTAACTGGTTGTTTTATTCAACTCTCAATCAACACGAACCCCGAAGCGCGTTACAATATATACGCCTCAATAAAATTCTAACCTTCAATGAGGGATGGGGAAATTAATGCACCATAATGAGATTCAGTTTGTTTTTAATAATAGTAGTAGTAAAGATTATGAGTTTTGTTACTTTAATTTAAAGTTGTATATAAGTTATTGAGTCAAAAATTATAAATAAACATCACAATATAGTGAGAAGCCATTATCTCACAAATTAGATTACAAATTATAAAATAAATAAGAAAAATAATCATTATTAAAATATGAACTTTAAATTTTCTTTAATATTAATTCTCAATTCAGAGCTTTCAATTTCACTTCTGTGTTAATCACCAGTAATAAAGTAGTGCATATTTTTGTCTTTGTTTCTCAATTCCTTATTTAATAAGTTGTAAAATTAAAGAGATTCTAGGGTGATATTTTAATTTTATTTCACAAATATTTTATCAATTCATATTATATTTCTATATTATTAAAAATTATCATTTAAAGACAGCTATACAATGAAAACAAAATAAGTGTATTTAGAAATATTCATATTTTGCACATTTACTCATAATATATTTTCTAACACCAAAGCAATAAATGATACATGAAATTTCTTTTGGTGAATTAAATAGACTCAGAGAAGCATACTGATCAATAATTTTAGCATCTACCAAGATGATACATACCAGAAATAATCTATTTCTAAAATTTATTTTTCGATTCTAAAGTTAATATTTTAGAGCTAATTAAAACCCTCACCACACAAAAAAGGATTACTGTATAAAAATTGAAGTGTTTTTAAAGGATATAAACAAATCGATATCTAATCAAAATTTTATGTAATGTTCACTCAAGTGTTTCATGCGTGATAGTTTTACTATGCCCTACAAAATTATTTAATGGTGTGGGAATTTGGATGTAGAGCAACGTAGTAAGGAAAGATAACTATCATACAAAATGAATAATAATGTAATTTTCTTGAGTTTTGTTTATTTCTACTCTTAAATTCATATATAAATTACCATTACTTAGAAATAGAAAATAATGTTATAGCATTTGAATACATATATTATTTTAAATTTACAAAATGAATAAATTTATGTTTAAGCAGAAAAAATAATATGTTATTATATGTAATAATGTGAGAAAATTTGCTGGATATTAAACATTTTCCACTCCAGAAATCCATGTATAAGTAATTTAAAGCACAAAATGCCTATTTTCGTTACAGTTCGATATCAGCCCAATTTTTATGACTAAAAAATAATGAATTTTTCAAAACAACGTTCGATCGATTTTTAATACCAGATCGGGATTAATTCAATGTAACATATGTAATTAAGTAAACCAAATTTTTTTTAAAAAAAATTAAAATCTTAATATATGAGACAAATTTTAAATACAGATATATATTTTAAGAAATAATTACTTATTATATTTATTTTATTACTCTTATTTATATTTACTTTTTTTTTTATCTCAAATTTATATTTTCAATAATAATTGCTAACTTTCTCCATCATAAATTTTATATTTATTTTATTACTCTTATTTATATTTACTTTTTTTTATCTCAGATTTATATTTTCAATAATAATTGCTAACTTTCTCCATCATAAATTTATTTCAAATTAGTTTGTTTTTCTATGACAGTAAAATAAAATCTATTATTTATTAATAAATGGCTGACAGTTAGCGTGTATGTTAACAGAATTATAATAAATAATTTATTTCCCGCAGTACAGATTGCTAAGGGAAGTCAAAGACGCGCCGTGACTTTTATGGAAGAAAATTATCATAGAGCTAGGATTCTCCGAGTGACTCACTTGGACATTTGATGTTAATTGGAGAGAAACAGTCTACAACAGAGAAAGTGATATCATTTTTATGATCAGTAGCTTTGCATGTAACGGGGACATCATACTAACTCTGGTCATGGCTTTATTTTAAATATGCAATGCTCCCATTAACAGATGTTGGTCAGCCGTTAACTCCCATGCCAGGACAAAAGGCCTTATTAAAACCTAGTGCACAGTTAGAATGACTTGAATGGCCTATTTAGGTCAACAAAAAAAAAGACACATGACTGTCATCTGTCACTTCCGGTAAAGTATCGTCATAAATGCAACGAAAACACAGAATTTTAAACAAAACATTTTCACAACGCTTACTGTATTTATTTGACACAAATTTAATTACATTTTGTTCCATTGCTAATTTCTAAAATCATTTGATACTCTAAATTATTTAAAATCAGTGACTTGATTCTGAAATATTGTAGTTATTAAATATAAATTCTTTTCTGTGATTCAAGGCAATTCATATTTACTCGTGATACATTAGAAGTTAATATGATAAAAAAATTTTATTTGTCTAAAGCATCATGCCTACAATTTTTATTGACCAGGAAATTAAGAGTTTAATATAATGTGATATTGTAAATTATTTTTATATATAAGTTTTGGTGTTTAATGTATTCGAAATCCTTAGTAATTTCATTATTTTGTAAATCACTACCAATTTTTGCTAAAACCCAGAGATCTCAAGGAGATTTTTTTCATTGTATTTCATAGCTAGCGAATAATAATGAAGTCTTGCAAATTTTTTTCAAATAGCGCTGAAGTTTCGTACTTAAAATTTTAGAGTCCCATGAAATATACCAAAATTCTCTTATTCATATATTATAAATTAATTTTGCTAAAACAAAATGAAAACATAGATTATATAGTTGCTCAATAGTATTTAGCTTTCATTCTTGTAAAAAAATAAAAGTCAAAATTTAGGAAGGACAATATTTGTTAATAAAAGAGAACTTTATATGTTTATAAAATAAATAAATTTTATAAAATTAATTCACAAAAATTTGTTGAAACAATTATGTCTCTCTACTTCACTATCATAATTTATACTATATCATATCGATAAAATGGTAATTTAATCAATACTGAAATTAATTAGAAATTAATGTTAAAGACAGTGTTAAGTTTTTATATACATTTTTCAACTTCAAAATTCTATAAATTTTGATTACAAATTTTTTGAGTTTTTTAAATAAAGCATATTTTATGCTTATTTAATATCTCAATAAATTTTAAACAGAAATATTTTTGCTTGATTTAATAAAAATTTTTCGAAAAGAAGAATTTTATCAATCTTTATGTATATCTAAGAATATTTTTCATTTCAAGTTAATATTTTAACTTGAAAAAATTCAAATTAAAAAGTTTTTATGTACTTCACAACATTAATTACAATAAAATATATTTGGTTATTTGCTTGATATACATTCAGTAATTAACATAAAAAGAATAAAATTAAACTAGCAGTAGCTTTTACATTAAGTTATTAATTTATATTTTCTCATCACTTTTTTGTTTTATATTATCTCAATGAAATATTTAACAATAATTTACTCCAATTTACGAACAACAAATTAACGAAACATTTTAAAGCGCAGTTTGTTTTAAAATATCAAAGCTACATGAAGGTAACATTCTTTGTGTGTAGTTTTGTGGCTTTAAAGCAACATACAGTTAAAAAAAGAAATATAACAAGTAAATAACTTAAGTAAAATATTTTGACAACTGGAATTTGGACAAAATTAAAAAGTCAGATGCTTAGATTTGTGAAATAATATTTTAAACTAAAAATCATTCTCAATAACTTGTACTATTTCTTTTTGTTTGCTCTAAATTTAAAATTATAAGTGAATAATACGTGAGTTTAACAGCTCTAGTTGACAAGCAAGCCTTACTTGGCTGTGAGGGGAAGGGTGTCGCTATTTCATACTCGTGCTTTTGATGTCTGGATCAAAATGATGGCACTGTATATAATTAATGCAGTGATCCTTGAAAAAATTGCTTCTCTATTTCGTTGTATCGCATATAATACAATATGGAAACAGGCATGCGAAAAATCTTCTCTATCAAATGATTCGGCATGCTAGAAGGATTACGCTTAATCCTTCCAGCATTGAAACCTTTCATGCGTTATTGTGCTATTGTTGCACGAGCATAATTCCCTGTATTCAGAGTTGTGCTTTAATTAGGTTGAAGTAGCCGAGTGGGTGTCTTCGTAATTTAGAAGCAGGATCTAAGCGGAAAACCCTCAAAACTTGACCTACCATCTCAAGAGGTATTATTTCATTTGGAGGACATTGTAACTACGAAACTACGACATATTTAATGACCTCTTGTCACCTTTAGTGAGCACGATGGGTCTTTGGTTGATTAGGGATTCAAGATGACTGCCTTCCGATAGTTAGAACGACGTTTTAATCAACCAGGCTACCATGACCTTATGCAGTATTACGTGAATACATCCTTTGCTCATTTTTTGTTATTTCTGAAGTAAAGATTGGTCGATTAATTATCACGAGACAGTCCACGTCTGCAGCTGCTTTCTTAGTAATAACGGCATGCACTTGACATGATCTGTCATCAGTATTGCCACTTCCATTACGAAAATCGCTACATCATCGGATTACTGATTCGGGTGGCATTTCCTCCGTGCCATTTACATGGTGTATTAGAAGATAGATTTATTTAGCTCTCACATTTTCCTTTATTAAAAGTTGTACAATCATGTGTTGTCACGTCACCGTTTGAAGCCATTTATGATGCATTTTCATTTGCTGTCACGCTATCACATGTGCATCTTGTGAGATCAGACGAAATCATATGCATTCCTGTCATTCTGTGATTTCTCTAATGGCATACGCAGTCATCTTTCTCGTCAAATGGTGGAGTTATTATAATAATACCAATATCGTTTGAATAACCCTTATACATTAATATATCAAATGCTATGATCTTCAATGTCGATTCAAGCAATAATTTTAAACTTATTGAACAACTGAAGCAAAACTTCAAATCAACAAGTAATACTTGTTGATTTGAAGTTTTGCTTCAGCTGCTTAAGCCTATTTTTGTCCTTTTGTCAAGTAATACTTGACAAAAGCACAAAAATAGGCTTGAAGTCTCAATGCTGTGCAATAAAGTTACATTCATTTGAACAAAAATAGTTTTATAAAATTATAAATGACACAAACAAATATATTAAACCATTATTATTTAGTTTTACTGCTATGAAACATATCAAAAATAAATGTGCGCAGAAATAATAGAAGAAAAAGAAAGAAAGAAAATAAAAATTTTTAATTAATACGTGTTTTTGCATCATACTGTTTACTAAAGAAATAATTAATTTTCCATAGCATAAATAACTTATTGTAATTGTAGGAGCACAATAATAAAAATATTTTAACTCCCGCAACAACAACAAAAATTTAAACTCCCACTCTTTCAGAAATTTAAAAATGAATTTTTCTAATTTCCATTGTTCTTAATAAATTTTTTTAATTTAGAAATTTATCAAAATTGAAAATTGAGTTATTGATTAAACAACAGCCGAGGGAGATTGAATATTAATAATATCCTAGAATCTAACTGTAACCACAATTATGTATGATATATAAGAAAAATTTAAAATAACGATAAAAGACTTATTGATAAAATAAATTTCATCAGAAAATTTATTATTGTGCAAAAAATAAAACGAGATAAAGGTTAAATTTCTAAGCAATATACGTAGAAAATATAGATTAGTTTAAAATATTGACTCTATTAATTTATATTGATGATTAATTTTTTGTCAATATTCAAAGTGAATAGTTCTAATTGCGTATAATAATTATTTTCTGTACAGTTATTCCTTAATACATAATTCTGGTGCAATAAAATGTTTAAAGTTAAACTGATATAAAAATGGATATTTTAATTCACTTTTAAAAGCTATGCATATATTTTTCAAGGTATTTATTAGCTTTAAATATCCAAAACTACTAGTTAAATATTTAAAACTGTACATTTTCATCTGTGATATTAAATTAATGATATATAATACCATGAAATTTTTAATATTTTGAAATTTTCAATTATTATTAAGTTTTTATGCAATACATTTTGTCAATGCTTAGATTTTGGGAAAACATTTTAAATATTTGTCTTATACACATTTTTCACATGTATACAAAGAAAGTAATTGTTAAATTAAAGGAGGGTAATTACTTACTTGAAAATAAAGCAGGAATATTTGGAAAGCGAGTAATATGAAGCAAAATTTAAGAAAATTAAAAGTACGTAAAATCTTAATCAAAGATATAGCTACTTCTATTTTTCTTATTTTTACTTCCTAAAATAAAAACTTTAAAATCTACGAATCAGTAGTTAAAAAAAACTCCTTTACATCAAAATCTACTCAATGTAACATTGTAAAACGAAATAACACTCAACTAATTAACAGTTTCATTTGTGCGTGTAACCTTCATCAACAGAGGTGAACTTTAATGTTTCGAATGATCATTGCTCTCGTCAAAACAAACTTTGTTATTTGATTTTGACTATTTGAGTCTTGTTTTTATCAAATTTTTTTCGTACTTTTTCTTTCTTGCTGTTACCCGTAGATTGCTAAAAACAGCCCTTATTTTTCAAATTATTTGGTATTTAATAACTTTATTTGCTAAACAATGGTAACTTTAAGAAGATACAAATTATCTTCACTTCTCTTTTCAAATATACATTTAATTTTTGAAAAAAAAAGCACTTGAAAATCACGTATTTTCGATTTTTTTTTTTACTATTATATGAATGGTTTTTTCTTGTTTTGTCTTTCTTTCTACTAATTATAGAAGCGTTTAAATAAGTTAAATAGCAAATTTAAATATAAATGCAAGTGCTCATTTAATGGTTTTATGACAGAGGTGGCAGCTGAATGGTTAACGCTTTGCCTTTCAATTTAGTTCGTGGTTTCCATTCTTTTCTTATGTATGAATATTTTTTCCTAAATAGAACCATCACTTATTTACAATCCCCTTTAAGTTCTAAATCCCTATTGAACCCAGTATGTTACGTGCGTAAAAGACACAACAGAATGATAAATAAACTAAAAAAAATGAATTCTAGAGCAAAATAAAGGAAGAACTCATTAGTTTAAAGATTTATATATCGCAAAAAACTAGAAGCTATTTGTTACAATGCCTAGTAATAATAATTAGTGCCAAGAGATGGCGCTGTGTTTTTTGTTGACACTGGCTAACATATATGCTGGTTTGGAAGCTGTAAATAGTCGTTGTATATAATAAAAGATGAGCGCGAAGGCGAAAAGTAAAATGGAGTATTGATTTTGGTGTGTTGCTCATGCATTTCTAACCCCCTAACGTTCCAACGTTATGATTTTTACATTTTTTTATGTACATTTTCTGGTGTCAGAAGTGGGGTAGGTAAAGGGTCATGTGTTGGTAAAAGTCACGCGTGTTGATTTTGAGTAGTGTGTGATATATTCGATAGTTTCGGTTTATGTTTAAGGATTGTGGTGAGTAGTAATTTTGTTTTCATTTGTGAAATTGTGATAGTTAATTGGTTGAATTTGAAGTGATATTTGTATTAATAATTTTTGTATTTTTATTGTTGATTTGTTCTCGGGTTGCTCTTTGTGTTAAAATGAGTAATATTAAATCGTTAAAAAAAGACGAGTTAAAACTCGTAGCAGAAGAGTTGGGCTTAAATGTTCAAAGTAATGCGAAAATTATTGATTTAAAGAATTTGATTGAAAATTCAGATATCTATAAAAGTGATAAAATAAATTTGTGCAAAGCGTGATTAATAATATTCTTGAGGATAAGAAAATAAAATCTGAGCGTGAAAAGTCTGAAAGTACACGAGAAAAATCTGAAAGTGAAATTAAGCTAGAGCTAGAGAAAATAAAACTATCTCAGATTCAAGCGGAATTAGAGTTAGCTAATATTAGAAAAGAAACACCTCAAAGTGACAAGTTTGAAACAGATTTTTCAAATCGAAACATAGAGAATTTAATAAAAAGTGTAAAAACGTTAACTATTGCAATACCAACTAAAGCTGAGTCATTTAATCTCTTTTTTCAATCCATTGAAAAAGCTTTCAGAACGAAAAACGTTCCGGAAGAATTCAAAGCCGAAATTTAGTTAAATATTTTGGGGGAAAAAGTTACTAATATAATGGTTTACGTAAAGGAGGAAGATATTAATAATTATGATAAACTTAAATCTATTATTTTACGAGAGTTTCAGCAAACCCTTCAGGAATGTTTGGATTATTTTCGGTCTGCTCATAAATCGCATTCTGAAAATTTTGTACAATTTACCTCCAGATTGAGCGCAAATTTCGAGTATTATTGCACATTAAGAAATGTGAATAATTTTATATCGTTATGCGAGCTTATGGTATCAGATAAAATTTTCAGTGAACTTGATTGGGATCTTAAAATGCATATAGCTGTTAAACAAAGCGAATCGTGGTTCGAACCTCTGAACTTAGGTAGAGAATGCGATATATATTTGACTTCGAAGGGTAAACAAAAACCAGAATCTTCATTTACCAAATCGTTTTGAGTTAATAAGAGAGTTGAGAGTAATTATGAGAATAAATATCGAAATTACAATTCGAAAAGTGTTTCAAATGTATATCTGTCGGGAGTAAAAAATCATAAATGCATCTTGTGTAATTCAGATGAAACAACTACTTTATATTTTTGTCCCAGTTTCAAAAAATTATCATTAAATGATCGTGTTAATTATGTAAAGAAAAATAATCTGTGTTATAAGTGTTTTTCTCCAGATTGCAGTGCTATGCATTGCAAATATAAGAACTGTTACATTTGTTCAAAACCACATAATCAAATGATAAATTTTAAGCGAGAAAACAAAACTGCTCCAGTTAAAGAAAGGATTGACGCCACTCAGTGTAATTCCTCTGTGTCAAGGTCACAAACGCCAGCTGCTCTATTGCTGATTTCAGTGCTTATGCAAGTAGTCTGGATAGTAAAGCTAAAATAAATAAATTAGCGAGGATTTTATGTGATAATGGATCCGAACGTAGTTGGTGTTCTAAATCTGTAGCAGACTGTTTAAAATTAAAATCAATCAGAGAGGAAAAATTGTCTGTTTTTTCTTTTGGTTCAGTGAACCCTATTGAGAAAACATATCAAGTTGTAGAATTAAAATATTAACTGATAGGCATAATCCTAATCAATTTATTCAAATTGAAGTGTTAGTCTCTGATACTATAACAGGGATAAGTGTTCCGATTCCGAATGTAGAGGCACAAAATATAATGAATAAGCGTGGGTTGCCTTTAGCGGACTGTTGTGAGAGTAATATAAATATTGAAATTCTTCTTGGGGCTGATGTGTTTTGGCAGGTTATAAAAACAAATTCTTTCGAAAGGATAAATGATGCAATTACCTGTGTACCTACTATTTTTGGATTCGCGTTACAAGGAAGTCAAGAAAGTTATAAATCTATTGTTAGAAATTCAGTATCGGCTAATTTTTGTGTAGCTACTACCGATGTTCAAGTCTTATGGGATCTGGAGACTTTAGGAATTAAAGAATGAGGAATTGAATAGAGTGGACAAAGCTTAAATAGACCAATTTGAAAGAAATTTAAAATTTATCAATGGAAGATATTAAACTGATTTATTGTGGAAATTTAGTTGTGATGATTTGGAAAATAATTTCTTTTTGGCGAAAAAAAGATTTGATGAGTTGGAAAAGAGTTTTATAAAAAACAATTGGGTTGCTAATGAGTATAAATTATTAATGATAATTTAAAAAATGGGATTATTGAAGAATGTGAGAGGGATCAACAGGAGTATTTTATGCCACATAGAGCGGTTGTTAGAGAAGATAAACAAACAACAAAAGTTCGGATAGTGTTTAATTGTAGCTCAAAATCGAAAAATAATTTGTCATTGAATGAATGTTTAGAAACTGGTCCAAATTTAAATCCCAATATTCTTGATGTTATTCTAAATTTTAGCAAAAACAAAATAGCGTTTTTTGCTGACATAGAGAAAGCATTTTTAATGATAGGAATTTCTGAAAGAGATAGAAAATTCTTAAAATTTCTTTGGTATTCGGATAATCCTAAACAAGATTATAGGGTCATGAGAATTAAAAGATTGCCTTTCGGTTGTAAAATTTCTCCTTTTATTTTGAGTGCTACTATAAAACATCATATTAAAAATTCAGAAAAGAGCAATCCTAAGACATTTGAAATGTTAAATGAAACACTGTATGTGGATGATTTGTTTTTTGGTGGACGTGATGTTAGTGAGTCGTTTGAGTTATTTTCGGATGCTGTAACTATATTAAAGAGCGGTGGATTTAATTTAAGAAAATTAAGGTCTAATAGTGAAGAGTTAGAGAAACTATGGAAGGAGAAAGGATTTAGTGATGGAGAGATAGTGGGTGTTCAGCAGTTGAAGGTTTTAGGTTTGAATTAGTGTCCTGAGAAAGATAAATTGTCGTTAGAGGTTAGAGGTTTGTTTGACTCGTGGGAAACATTGCGAAATAGTAAAAGATGTGTTCTGCAAACTGCAGCACGGATTTTCGATCCTATGGGCTTGATTCGCCATTTGTTTTTCGAATTAAGTTGTTGCTACATGAAATTTGGGAAATAGGCTGTGATTGGGACGAAGAGTTACCAGATGATTTGCGAGAAAAATGGGTTAATTGGTGTAAGGAAACTGAGAAATTATGTGATGTAATTATTCCAAGATATTGTTTGCTGGATTGTAAAAATGAACAAGTTGAGGCTCATGTGTTTTGCGACGCTTCATTAAGTGCATATGGAGCAGTTATTGTGATAATAGCGAAAATTATAGAGTGTCATTTATTATGTCAAAGAGTAGAGTAGCACCGTTGAAGAAAATGACTGTGTCGCGCTTGGAATTGATGGGACTCGTAATAGGTGCTAGAGTCGGACATTATATTAAGAATATTTTTAAGGATAAAATTAAAAGAGTAACGTTTTGGAGTGATTCTACAATTTCATTGTATTGGGTTAAGGGCTCCGCGAAAAGATGGAAACAATTTGTTAGCAATAGGGTTGTAGAGATTCAGGAAAGGTCAAGTCCGAGTGATTGGAATTATTGCCCAACGGAAGAGAGCCCGGCTGATTTGTTAACAAGAGGTATTGCGGCTGAGAATTTGGTTCAAAATGAGAAATGGTGGTTAGGTCCAGTTTGGCTTAGAATGAATAAAGATAATTGGCCTAAACAGATGGTGAAAGCTTCTGCAGAGGTAGCTAGTACCGAAGTGTTGAAAGAACAAAGGCAGGATGCAGTGAGAAGCTTTGTTGTTAAATTAGAGTTTGTAGAAGAACTTTGGAATAGGTTTTCAATTTGGAGTGAATTGCAGAGGGTTGTTGCATGGTGTTTGCGATTTATCAATAACGTCAGGTGGCATAAAATGTCAACTCCGTTTTTACAGACAACCGAATTGAAAACGTCGCATGATTTCATAATCAAGCGAGTGCAAAGAACTAATTTTGTGAAAGAAATAGCTGATTTAGAAAAGACTAAGGTGATAAAAAACAGCACTTTAATTTCATGAAGTCCATTTTTGGACCGTGGCGGCTTGCTTAGAGTTGGCGGACGTTTGACGAATTCCAGTTTGCCAGAGACAGTGAAATTTACTGTTATTCTACTCAAATGCCATCCAGTAACACGACTATTAGTGAACTTTTATCATCTGATGTACTTGCACGGAGTCGTGCAGTTAATAAACTCTGCTATGAAGCAAGTTTATTGGATTGTAGGAGCAAAATCTGTTATTCGGAAAGAAATCAGAAACTGTGTTACATGTGCGCGATTTCGCTGTGAATTTTCAAAACAAATGATGGCAGATTTACCATCTTCTAGAGTAAATCCAGGAAGAGCATTCCTAAAATGTGGAACGGACTTTGCCGGACCATTCTTGATAAGTCATCAACGTGGTAGAGGTGTGAAACCATCGAAAATGTATGTGTGCGTGTTCGTGTGTTTTTGTACAAAGGGAGTTCACTTCGAACTTGTTAGTGATTTGAGTGCCGATTCTTGTATCGCAGCACTAAAAAGATTCATAGCACGGCGAGGTAGACCATCTGAAATCTTCAGTGATTGTGGAACTAATTATATCGGTGCAAAAAATTATTTAAAGGCTTCTGCAAGGGAAATGGTCGGTAGATATTTGACCGATGAAAGTGTGAAATGGACCATGAATGTGCCATCTGCTCCCCACTTCAGAGGCCTTTGGGAGGCAGCCGTTAAATTTATGAAATTTCACATGAGACGTGTTATAGGGTCTCAGATTCTTTCACAAGAAGAATTTTCTACAATTTTAGCAGAAAACGAAGCAGTGCTGAATTCTCGTCCTTTAGTTGCTGTTTCGGAGGACCCAAGTGATTTCTCAGTCCTTACTCCGGGTCATTTTCTAATTTGTTCAGAATTATTAAGTGTTCCTGAACCTGATATAACAAGCAAGAAAATTCCCATTTGTGAGCGGTGGTAATTAGTGACTCAGATTTCACAATCATTTTGGAAATCTTGGTCTAAGAACTACCTTACGCAGTTGTAAGTGCGCAACAAGTGGAAAATTTCATCTGAAAATTTATGTGTAAACGATTTAGGGTTGATCAAGGACGATAATTTTCCCCCACTTAAGCGGAAAATGGCAAGAGTAATTGTGATTTACAAGGGTACTGATAATAGAGTAAGAGCAGTGAGCTTAAAAACTGCATCAGGTGAATTTAAAAGGCCAATTCATAAACTGGTCAAACTTCCTGTAAATGACAGTTGATTTATTTGTTTTACTCATTTTAAATTTTAATTTTTCAATTTTATAAGCAATAATTTGTGTATCATTGGTTTATATTTTGTGTTTTTTCTTGTGTTTTTTTTTTTGCATAATTGTGTTAATATTATAATTTGTGATTATGGTTCTTGATGACGTGGTCATGGGGCCCCAGTGTGTTACAATGCCTAGTAATAATAATTAGTGCCAAGAGATGGCACTGTGTTTTTGTTGCCACTGGCTAACATATATCCTGGTTTGGAAGCTGTAAATAGTCGTTGTATATAATAAAAGATGAACGCGAATGCGAAAAGTAAAATGGAGTATTGATTTTGGTGTGTTGTTCATGCATTTCTAACCCCCTAACGTTCTAACGTTATGATGGAGCGTACACTACTGTTCCTCTCTGAAGTACATGTGAATAAAAGTTTTCTTCAAAAGCAGATAATTTATTTAAATTTACCTTACGCAAGTAACTGATGAATCCTTTTATTAGCCTCTTCCTTTGAATACGTTTCATATGTGGAAACATTAAAAGATTATTATTGATATCAGAAATAGAGCTAAAGGAAAAATATATGTCAGGAGAATTGAAATTAAATTATAAGCAGGTTTCTCCTAAATTTCTATTAGAATCTAGAGAATAATTATGACTTACAAAATGTGTAAGTAGTTTGAATGAAACCTCTTGATCATACTTATCAAATCATGTGTAATGTAAAATGCTTGCATATAGCTTTTACATTTTTATTAACATATAACAAACAAAAATTCATAAATGTACATTATACAAACAGTTTCAACATTAAGAACGTGTTTACCAGAACAATAATTTAAACCTAAGTGAGGTGCCGCATCCTGTTAAGAACATTTTTAATCAGTTACAGAATATTTAAGGAATAAGTAAAACAGTTCTATGTCCATGCTAGATAGAAAAAATGTGTCACAGAGCTTTGAAAAATCAGTTAGGTGCTTCTTAAGAACATCTAAAACATGGATAATAGAAATAAAATAGAATGTACTCTCCACAACATTTGAACCTCGATTTTTTAGATTATAAAGGAAATAAATTAGTGCAAGACGTGAGCAGTTTAAGAGTAAATTCCGCTCACCATAAGTAGAGGTACAGGTATTATTTTCTGTTATTACTTTCAAATGATAAATTCATGAGATAGCAACATACAAATATCCAAATGGAAGTGAAATTGCTCAGAAAATTTATAAACTTGCAGTGTATTTTCAGAACTTTCGTTTGTAATCAAAGGATTTAAGTGAAAAGTTTTCTGTCTTGATTTTTATATACGAGGTGAATTCGAGAGAGAGAACAAGAGACCGGAATTTGTGTCAAATAGTAGTTAAGCTAAACCGTACAATTATCCCTTTAGAAAATATTAGGGACTGCAGTATTGTCCTAACTTTAATGTCATGAACGTGTCGATAATATATAATTATTGTTGCATTATTCTCAAAATGAACAATCCAACGCGTGTCCTTTTGATGAATGACTTTGGTGATATTATTTTAGAGTGAACCGTGAGAACAAACAAACAATAATTTGTCAAACGAAATCAGCATTCCAACTAAGTCGTACATCTGACAAAAAATTGATGATAGTGCAATAAAATCTTGTTTTAATGAGATATGAAAGTAAGAAATCAAATCGACCGACATTATTAACAACGAGCCATAGCCTGCTGAACCTCTAATTGCACATTAAATATATCTGTTGACAACAGAAAAAAAAAGTTGTATCATGAAATGATTAACAAACGCATTAAATTATTACAGTATCAATAATAGTATTAATGATTCTACATGGCATACATAGGCACACTTGCAAAACTGAACCAGTAATTTTGTGAAAATGATTGTTACTCTATTTGAAGGCATTGCCTTCAAATAGAGTAACAAATAGAGATGCAGTCATTCATAAACTTCAAATGCATAAATAAAAGGGAATATTCTATAACGACAATGCAACAGGTCCCTGTCCCAAAATCATTCGATATTGATTTGAGGAAAATTCCGAAAAATTCTATGAAATAATTTTTATCCTAGATACCCAGATATAGATCTCTATGAACATACGTGAGGTATGATCAAAGCTTAGTTTAAGAACAAAATTCTACATTGGCAACCCTTATGTAATTATAAACAATCAAAATGTGGCATAGCTTAATGCTGGTATTTTTTTCACCAGATTTCATATGGCTCATTATGTCTAAGCTATATCAAAAACATTTTTGAACTGAAAAACCAACATTGAACGGAATATAATAGAGAATTTACTAAATGTGCCAAAATATTTTTAATTGACTGTAACTCTTGATTGACTGTAAGTGCATAAAAATTGATGTAATTTTATTTCAATCCATTTACTTTGGATACCATGAGGTATCCAAAGTAATTTTGGCAATTATGCAATTGCCAAAAATTCAGACATTATCATTGACACTATAAAGTGGGTGTCACACTTCTAACTTCATTAACAACCCCCATGTGCAAGAAATATGACATCACGCATTTTACCTCTGAACACATACTTTCGTGCTTAGGACTTGACAACGAGGACTTGTTTCGAAGCTCTATTCTTGTTTTGGACATTTTGTTAGTTTATGGTCTCACGTATCTGGCTTAATCTATTGGACACATGGGATAAAAAATAATAACGATAAATATTTTTAAAATAATAATTAAAGAATAATTTAGATTTTAAAAAAAATTTCCGTAACAATTACGAAAATATACCAAACATATATTTGCAAACTAATTTGGTTTAATAGTTTTTCCTTATTTATCTGATTGATTTGGTTTCTTTTTATACTTGTTCTCTCGATCTATTGCCAATCACGAACATAGGGTCCATACCTACACAATAATTAGTTTGGAATATTCAATCCGCTGCTACAACAGATCACCTTTAGCAATACATGAAAGTTATATGGACTACTATACCCCAAAGCTTCTTTTATTCTATGATGAGAAAATGGTTATACCCAACACAATGATTACTATACTAATTACTGATTTTATCATCTTCGCAAGAGTCTGTAATTTCAATCATTTGATCTTTATGAATATGTTATCATTTGAACGTGCTATTGCTAAATAAATTATGCTGTGATATCGCGAATCATTCCGAATATTTACATTTTAGGCGGACATATGTGTATTATGAATTTTATTTGGGCATTTTCATGACCTTTTTCTGATAGATTTCCAATTTATTGGTTACAGTTTTTGTTTACTAGTTCTGTTATAATAATCGAAATAGAAATGTGCTTATTCTAAAATAATAAAGTATTCATATTCATAACCAATTAAATGCATTTTGTAAAGTTGTCTTTACGGCTTGACTTTTTAGATTCAATTCCTCTGTAAAGAGCAGCCATATTTACAGTTTTATTATAAATCGTTCATCACAGTTTTCAAGACAAAGTGTTTCCATGAAGAATCCAACGACATTTGCTGAATCTGTGAGCGTGGAGACTGTGACTCTGACTGCCTTTAACTATACTTCACAGACAAGAGTCTTTCAAAGCTATGATTAACAACTAACGAGATAAGAAAAACTGTTGAATGTCACTTTTTCAAATAAAACCAGGTCGAGTATACATCATCATGATGTCTGTATCCTTGTATGACAGCATCTTTGAAAGTTATCATGCATTTGATATTTAGTTTTAACTAAAGACTAATAAATAAAATTGGTTTTTTAAGTCTTTTGCTCAGCGTCTGCATATATTTCCAAATATAAAAGTGAAAGAAATCTTAAAATACTTGAATATTTTTTAAAATTTTGTGACATTCAAAAATAATTTTTAGAGATTTATTGCAAGAAAAATTATGAAAAACTGATAATATTGCTTGTCCTATACAATAAAGTTAATTATGAAATACATGGAAGCTTTATGCTTTTGAAAAATATGCAAATAGTGTCGCAACATCTTTCACTGCCAAAACAAAAGGAAGTTGTCCACCACTGATGATTTCACGAGTATTTTTGCTTCCTGACACGACCACAAATTAGTCTTACTAAAGATGCAATCCTAGTATCCAGCCTGACTTTCTGATTTTTTACTATGTGCTGAAATCCGGAAAAGGAAGTACACCGTACGGGATTTGACCTTCTTCTATTTTACGACCACTAAATTTAAAACAAAAACAGTTTGACGAACCCCTTGATTGCGTGTATTGTATTCATTGGTTTCCGAGCAGTACTGCAAATACAGTATACTGCAAATACAGTTTCGTATATTTTGACGGTAGACAGACCGGAGATAGTTCTATTTGCGTGTGGAAAATTTGGGTTTAATGTTGGAGCACGTACAATGAATGTCATGGGCGGAATTTTAATACCCTATTTAGAAGTTTGCTCCAATAAAGTAGTCTATTAAATTCCCCCATTGACTTTTGACGCAAACTAATGCTTAGGAAAGAATGTATTCTACGAAATAATATTTTTTCTTCTTAATTTTAATTACTTATCCAATAAGCTTTTATTAGAGCAAATTGTCTTAAACTGTCAATTATCTTTATTTAATCTATTAAAATATTAAATAAAGGCTTTTTTATTGAAGGATGAATTCTTGGGTAAATTGAATAAAGTAATTTATTTGGTTATGTATAGGGACAAAAGAATTTTTGTGTAATAGACTGACACCCACCCTGTCTAGTAGTCAGAGTGTCTGACTGGGGATAGGGTGGTTCTGGGTTTGAATCCTGGTTCAGGCATGGATGTACTTTCGCTCTCTCCTTTCTTTGTTCTTTCCTTGTATGAAGGAAGTATGGATGGTTGCCTACCTTATAAGCAGGTACCCATTGTATGTGTGGACTGAAGAAGTCGGACTCCACACCAAATTACGGTTCAGTTGGAAAAAGTATAACAACGCACCCCATATTGCCATCCTGGCTGCCACTCGAAAAAAGAAAAATAAATATGTGTAATAGACTACGAAAAATTTTGATCACGGTTATGATAAATTTATTTAACTTTACTGTCTTTGTCATGATAATATATTACTGTGGTTTTAAAGATAATTTTTGGATGCTGTAGAGTTTATTAAACAGTACAATAAAGTATGTGAAGTAACTTATTTAGCAGATTCACATTTAAATATTTTTAAATTGATTATGATAACTTTGTGTGCATGAGAATTTAATAAAATAATAAATCTCAATGAAAAACAACAGAAATTTAATAACGAATTCATAACTGATGCATCTGGGGTAGGATTCTCATAATTCTGTGTCTGCTTAGTGAATAATTTTTGAAAACTGTTCGAAGAAAATGTATGTATCATATTTAAGGCCAAACTGGTAGTCGAATAGTTAGAGTTCTGGTGTTTTATTCAACCATGGGTTCAATTCCCACCTCGAGTTTGGTAGTGGTTTGGAATCTACTCTGTAAGTCCTGGTTATGATAGCTCTCATGCAAAGAATGACCGTTGAGTGAAAAGGAAAGCAAACTGTCTTTTAAAGGAATAATGGTTTTAAAATAATAATAATAATATAAAATTTATTACTCAAAGTCACAGGCAATAGATAACATCGGATGTATTTCAATCCTTACTAAAGCATTTTTTAAGAAACATTTTTTGTAGATTAATAAATTATAGTATTCAATAATTAATTTTGTGAATTGAATAAACTAAGAAATTCTCATGAAATTTTATAAGGAAAAAAGTTTTTGGTACAAAAAAAGCTTAAACACAAGTATTCATACTTATAGAATTTAAAATATAATTTAATTACTACAAATATATACGAGAATGCTTTAAAATATAAATTTAATTAATAACATACCCTCATGCTTTGACATTCAAAATGAAATTTTCTGTGATATAAATAAAATAAAAAATATGAAATGTATATTTATATAAAATATATAATAAATATTATGTAACTTTCTTTATTGCTAAAAATAATACTTTAGAATCAGAATTTATTAAATTTTAGTTTAAGTTAATTTTTGAGAAATTATGAACAAGAAACAAAGAATATTTTCTTATATATTTTTCAGCCCAAAAATCAACTACCTATTCATATTCTTTGTTCTAAAGGAAGAAGTTCGGCGTCAGCTACTTTAAGTATTTTACTTCGAAGTGGTGGAAAGGATATGAGATTAATAAAAGACAAAGTAAGTGACAAAACTATTTGTGTGTGAATAAATATATGTTTTTTTAAATTTTCACCATAATGATCACTGACTAACTTTTAAAAGTTTGCTTGAACAGAAAAAATAACGTTATTTTTTCACATAAGAACCTGCGAAGTAATTTGAAACTGCTAAAAATTGTTAAATATTTTTCCATTTTTTTTGTATTATAATAATTTTAATAACAATTAATAATAATCAAGTAATCCTCACCGAAAACGTTTAATTATATGCATCAAAAGTATATTTGTGATTTGATGTGAATAAAATTAATTTCTGTGTATTAATTTTCAGAAGCTTTTATTTAGTGGTTAATTAGAGCGAAACTTTATATGTATTGTGTGAGTCTATCATCATATAAGAAATTATGTAATAGGAAATTAAATAAAATTAATTCATAGAAACTTTTATGCCAATTTTAGATAAAATACTTATTTATTTAGTGCCTTTATAAAAATTTCCAAAACTAATATTATTATTTTTTTTCCAAAAACATCTCTTAAAATTTACAAGTTTTTTCAAAAGAATTCTAGAAAGAATTCTTAACCTACATTTGAATCTACAATGCTCGTGCATTCTGGTATTTTAAAACTGCTTTTTTTTATGTTATTAATTTATGCTATTTCAGAGTTGAAATAGTTATACATCTTTTGTTTTACAGGATGGAAAAATTCCTTTATTTTTAGCAGCAGAAAATGATAATAATAGCTTATGTAGAGAATTGCTAACTGCTTTGCAGAAAGAACAGTTAAAGACAAAGACTCCTGAGGAGGGTGACACAGCTATGCACATTGCCACCAGAAGGAAAAATGGAGAATTATTACGATTACTTCTCAATAGTGGAGGAAATGTAGACGCTCAAAATGTAATTGTACCCAAGATTATTAAATCTTTCATAATTTAAAGTGGAAGAATTTTATTTCCTTAATTAAATTTTTAATAAATTTCTGGAATAATTACTAGTTTGTTAAGTGCTTAAGCTTCGATTCTATAGGAATGACAGGCTACGCTTGTCATTTAGTCACAGAAATTCCTATTAGAAATGGTTCTCCACGCGTTAAATTTTCTCTCAGTATATAAAGTTGATATATTGAGAAAAAAAAAGAGTAGTCTATTTTGAAATGAAAAATAAAATTAGCTAGTTAAATATTTATTTGTTAAAAAGAAATTTTTTACAACTCAAAATTTTATTCCTAAAAACTTAAATACTTATTCGCTATCATTTTATTTTTATTCTTAAACGCATTTATGCCACAAATTTTCATTCCTTTAAATACAAAATTTTTTAGCTCAAAGTTTTATTTCAAAATTTTTTATTCTTTAGAATTTATTATTTATACTTAAAATTTATTATTTTGCTTTGTTTAGATAATTCGAGTTTAATACTTCATCAATTTATAAGTTATAAAATTTCAGAAGATTCATTTTAAGTCATATAATCACTTTTAAAAAATGATAAATATAGTTATTTTAAGAAACATTATAAAAGAACAAATATAATATAAAATCAAATAATTAAACACAAAATGAATTAGGGAATAAAATTCAGGAGATAATATGATTTTACTTGTGAAAAGAGATGTCAATAATTTTGAATAAAAACATTTTTGACATCTCTTTACTTTAATATTCGATAAAATGTTCATATATTTATTTTAATATAGTCTGCCTGACATAAAATATTTACTATTAAATTATTCCAGAATATATATTTATAAATAAATTAGTTGATACAAATTAATTTTTAAATTAAGTATATCCTATATCATTTTTTAAAAATATAACATATACTTGCTTTTTTTAGATATTAAAAATGACAGCATATTCTTTTTTTCTCATCTAGAACGAAGGCTTGACGCCTCTTCATGTTGCTTGTGAACATGGAGATGCAGAAATTTTGAAAGTATTTTTCCAGTTTCGAGCAAATGCTAACATAACTGACAGTCAAGATCGCACACCGTTACATATAGCTGCTGAGAAAGGATACAGCACTATTGTTGAAACTTTGGCTGATAAATTCAAAGCTTCTATTTTTAAACGAACAAAGGTATTTATTCAAAGAACTTTTTTAAAAATTCACAAACGGGCATTTTTTTAAAATGTGCATTATTTTTGCAATAAAAGTTAGATTAAATACACACCCACAAAACATAGAATAATATATATTTAAGTAATTTACTGAACTATTTAAAACTTCATAATACACTGTACACTGATAGAAATTATGTTATAAAAATAAGTATGTTAGTTTTTTTAAAATTCTAACCAAATAATTTTCCATAATACATTCTCATTTTACTTACTTATTTAGATTATTCTTAGTAGACGTATGGATCCTTTGTACAAAATTCTAGAATTATAATGGAAACAGATATTTTGAGTTTGAAGTTTCCCGATAAATATTTGAATGTTTCGTTTAAATTAATTTCTTAGCTAAAGTATTTATCAATATATCCCCATATGAAAAAATTTATCATTTTCTTCAAAGCTAAAATTCTCACGGGTAGAAAAATATTTTATTTAAATTAGAAACTAATACAATTCTGAATAATATATATTTTGCAATTTTATGCTTCTCTCGCAAAAATATTACAATGCAAAGTAATATTTCAACTAATCCCGCAGTATTTTAGGACACCAATATAAAATGCTCTTTGATTAATTTGAAGTTCATGTTTTATTGCTACGTCATATGCTTAACAATTAAATTATAATTTATTTGAGCTTCCCTAATACCAATTTAATATTTCTTTATAGGATGGCAGAACGTTGATGCACATTGCTTCTGAATCAGGTCACCAAGAAACTGCTTTAGTCTTCCTCAAGAAAGGTGTCCCCCTTCACATGTCAAACAAGGTAAGGTGTTTTATAGGGAAACATTAGAATTTCCTTACACCTCAAGAAGTGCCCGATTGTTTTAAAATTTCTTGGAGGCAATTTTATAGACGTTAATTTTATATTCTTTTTATGCTTCATCAAAACTTTATTAAGTTGCTCATCTACTAATGACAGAGATGGTAAAAACAGGCATAGGATAAAATAATATGTATCCTTTCATTTTAATCTTACAATATATATATATATATATATATAT
>JAPDSC010083586.1:143933-175030 GCA_026290005.1 Latrodectus geometricus | reverse complement strand
TAGAAAAAAAGTTGCTTTGAAATTATAGCGATACAATTACATCAAATTTATTCATAAAAATTAGCAATTAAACATTTTCCATTTTTTTCAGACTGGAACAAAAGCTATTCACACTGCAGCTGCACATGGATTCGTAGAAGTAATTCGAAATTTATTAGATAGAGGAGAAAATGTTGACGCTACTACACCAGTGAGTGCGAAAAGAATTAATATTATTCCAAAATTTCATTTTAATGTGTATTAATTAGTTGTAAATTAGCATTTTTTCGTAGTGCATTCATTACTACCTGGATGCAATATGTAATGCAATCTGGGGAAAAGAGGAATGCAAACTTTTTACAATATGTTTTAAATGTTAATGATAACCCAGTTAATTCATTTTAATTAATCTTTCCATATAATTTTCTGACTAGTATTTTGATTTTTCTAAATAAACTTAGAAATATTTTCAGCTTTATAATAAAGGTCATATTTTACGAATATGAAAAAGAATTTTTTTAAGCGTAAAATTCAAGGAAAAATTATAAATGCAAAAACTCTTTTGTATAAAATTTTATCTATAAGGAATGGTCATTTTGTGCCAAGAATTAATTTTTAAGTTAATTTTTAATTAAGGTACTTGTACAATTATGTGAACTAAAAGTAGAATTGTATTTCAACACCATTATTTTGAATACAAATTAAAAGTTTTTAAACTTTAAACAAGTGTTTAAAAAATTAGAAGTCTAATCTTTCATTTTTATTTATTATACTGCACAATGCCCTATCAGCAAAAGAAACTTAATCTGGATCAAGATTCAAATTCATTAAAAACAACAAGAAACTTATAAAATAATATGCAATAAATGATTTAGCATTATTTATTTAATTCATAAATTTATTTTATCGGTTCTTATTATCAAGTGAACGTCTGTTAAAACTTATTTTATAATCTACCATAAAAAAGTTTTATTGAATTTTAGGAAAATTTCACTGCTTTACATTTGGCAGTACAAGCCAATCAGCCAGAAGTTGTTGAAATATTATTGGGCCATGGTGCAAATGTTCAGATGAAAGCTGGAAAGGTAAGACTTATATTTGCTTACAGCTTTATATATTTACTGTTATATAATTTTAAAGGCCTTACTTTTTTACATGATTTTTAAACTTCTTTCATTCTAAAATAGAACGGAGAAACGGCCTTACATATGGCTTCTGGAGTAATAGACGGTCACAAATGTGCTGAGCTCATTATTAAAAGTGGAGCAGATGTAAATGCTAGAAATGAAGTAAGTTTACAAACATTTTAAACACATTTATATTTTATCATGGCTATTTCTTATAAAACTAATAATTTTTGTTTATTAAAGATCAAAAGATTGTGATTAAATTACGAGTAGTTAATCACAAAATTTAATAGTGAAACTAATATGATAATCAAATTAGAAATATTACATTGGATGTAATTTAAACTGTTAAATACATTCGTTATATGAAAATAACAGAAGTATGCAAAGAAAATTTAATTACATTTTAAAAAAGGGATTCCGAATTTAAAAAATAGATATGATTTGAGAGGGTTTCACTTAAAAAAGGCATACCTCTTGTTCATTTCCTGTAATTAATTTTGCATTGTTTGTATTTGACTATCAATGAAAGAAAATACTTTAGATTTATTTATATTTCTTCTATGAGGGGAATGATCGATTCTTGAAACTACGATCAATTCTTGAACACATCTTTCTCTTAGTCTCTCTCAGTGCTAAATAACCGGAACCTACAATCTGTGAATAAGGTCCAGTTGGTCTGAACAAAATTCTTTAATGTTATACATTCTAATTAAAACATTTTAAAAATAAAGAAAATTTTGCCGAGGTTCACCTTTGCATAATTATATAGTTAATAATTAAAAATTAAATTATCTTTGATAATTTTAACTAATTATTTTAAATGCTATATTACCCCATGCAACTTATCACAGTAAAGTTTTCAATCAATTAAAAATCTCTTTATTTTAGTATAAGAATTAATTTACTACATAAATAGAAGAACTATTTTTATTTCAATAAAAAAAATTCCAATAATAAAACAAATTAACTTATTTTTGTTTTCCCCATAAATCACCTATGCTATTATTCATGAATAAAAATAGACATTATATTCAATAAAAATCACAAAAATGAAGTAGTATCTTAAAGAAATGTGTGATGTCATTTGAAAATCGCAGGATTAGTTTAAAAATGGAAAATAAGCTGTACTAAATTAAAAAAAAATCAATAAAAAAATTATTATAGACTTTAATTAGCTCTTTACTTTATTTAGTAATAACTATTATTACTAGATAAACACTTTAGCTAGTAGTAATTTTTATCTTGAACAGAAATATAGACTTATAAATAAAGATTGCAATCTTGATTTCTTCTAAGATCAAATTTATTTTGTAAGTACAGTACCTTAATGATTCGAATTTCTTGGAACATGGTAATTGTTCAAACCTATACTTAAAAGATGTAGGCATCTTAATACAACACTTTTTAAAATTATCTATTGCTGTTAATGAAAATTAAGAAAGTTTTCATGTGAACAAATACTTGAAACCTATTAAATACATTGGAGTTCTGACAAGCTTTTTTAGTATAAATAATTTCTACAATTAATAAAAGAAATCTTAATAATACAAAGTATGATTACAATTGTATTATCCTGATTTTGGAGCATTTACGCTTAAGGACATATGTAAACATAACTTTTTGATTTGATAAATAGAAATGAGAACCGGAAGTTATTTAAACTTTTATGTTATCATTGAGCATATAGCGAAAAGGCCTGGTGGCATTCGACAGGTACCAATTTCTCTATAATTTACTATGCCTTATAAAATATTTCAGTAAATGACAATATCTTCTGTTATTTTATTTAAAAGCAACTGCAGAAAGGAAGGAAGGGGTAAAGTATTATAATCACTACATATCCTTCAAAACATTTTACAACTTATTTTCTTTTTATAATTAAATTTTGTATTTTAATAAGAATAATTTAGATTCATTTGCAATCATAACATGATTTATTGATTATTTGGATAATAGAGCTGCTTAATTATTTTTGATTAAAAATAATGTGTGGATTGATTAACATATTCAAATCTATATAAACAGAAGTCTTCATTTTTATCCGAAAAGAACTTTTTCAGAACTCATTATTTAAACCAATCTATATGATTTATCTTTGATTAAGCATTTTTAAGTTTTGTTCCATTGGATTAACACTATGAATTTTTCTGTCACATAAATTTTTACAATTATATAGTATATATTATAATCGTTTTTCATCTGTACAAAAGGAGGGAGAAACACCTTTACACAATGCAGCACGCCATGGTCAACTTAAGACTGTCACTCAACTATTGGAAGATGGAGCTGAACTAGATAGCCTTTCTAAAGTATAATTTCTTTTCCTTATATATATTCATGATTTTTATAACCTTAAAGAGCATTTTATTTTAAACTAAATGTTTATTTCTTTTAGCATGGTGAAAGCGTTTTACATGTTTCTGTAAAGAACTGCCATTATGAAATTGCAAGAAGTCTTATAAATCATAAGAAGACCAGTGTAACTGAAGATCAACTTGTAAATTATGTAAATCAGCCAAATAAGGTAAGTTACAATAAAAAATTTACAATTTTATAAATAAATAAAAATATTATTTAGCAGCTCATTTAATGCATTTTTAATTCCACGGAAATATAAACTGACATATAAGATTTACTATTGTCAATTAAATTCAACAAGAGCTTTAAAATAATTTATCAAATATATAGCATTAAATCAACTTGTAAAATTTTGTATTTATATACGCAGATTGGAGAAACAGCCACTCATTATGCATCATCCATCAACAAAGGTCAAATTCATTATCCCACTGAAGACAAAGATCTAATCGCCTTAATGTTAAAAAGTGGTGGCAGCGTCACGACAGAGACACAAAAGGTATAACAAAAAACTTTTTATTTGTGAAATTAGATTTATGGAAAATATTTTAAAACTATTACATATTTTCGTCTTCACTCTCATCGTCAGTTTAGGAAAATCTCTTGTGAAAATTCACAACGTTGTTTGTAACAAATTTTTTATTCTTTATGAAATAAAATTTTTCTAATTTTATCATGAAATGCTGTTAAAGGATCTTTTAAATATACATAAAATTCCTTTTGAAACTATATTTTAAAAAGTTATTGAAAAAAAATTTTAACTTTACATTTTTAGAAGTCTTGTTAAACTTCAACGATGGTATATTACTGTATGATCTTTATCAGTGCATATTGCTTAACATATTTCATTCCACATAAGATTCTTTTAAAATTACAGTTTTATGGAATAAAATAGGAAGGTACATTATGCATATAAGTTAATATGTTATTGATAAAATAATCCCATGTATTAGTTTATAATTAAATAAACTTCACTCTCTTCCCTCATTTAATAGTGTGTTTACTTTAAACAGTTAAAAAATTTCTATTTTACGATTTATTTTCCACATTTAAGTTCTTCATTTTAATTACATTTTAGATTACGTAAATATATATATATATATATGTAACATTTATAAACATATTTATATACATATATACATAAATTTGATAAAAAAATATTTAAATATTTATTTCAAAATTATAAAAATTGTAACTTTTCAAAAAATAGAAAAAAAATTTCTTAGTGATTGTTTTTTGTTATAGTTTGTTTCATATCTTTTTGATTTTGAGAAAGGTTGCATTCTTGTCAGTATAGACTCAGTTAGGTACCTAAAATAATAACAAAAATTATATTAATCAACCAATTGTTAATAAACTTTGGAACTTCTCAATATTTAACATACTTTTATCATAAATCTTCTATAAATATTATTACCACCATTGTACATCAATGGTGGTAATAATATTTATAGAAGATTTATGATAAAAGTCGATAAAAGAACGAGTCGTCAGTAAATTGAGTTATTTTAATTACATATAATTAATATTTTATTTATATATAATTAGGAGCTACTTATTCTCAGAGAGAACATAAAATAATTGTTAAGTGTCATCTTTCCTTTTAAAAAGAGAATGAAATGCACAAATGTATCTAAGCTTCAAAAGTTTTACATAACATTAATACATACTAAATTTTTCGTAACAAACTTCTGAGTATATATTTGTAACCATGCATAAATTACTTTGCTTTTTTTTATTTATTTATCCATAAAATTATATCCTTTGACATATAATTTAGAGGAGATTTTTATTAACTATAAGTGTATTTTCTTGTGTCATATATATGACACAAGAAAATACACTTTATATAACGTATACACACGTTATATAACGTATATTAAATTTCTTTCAAGACAATCAATTATCAGATATTCTTAAATTATTATTTCATTTCTAGCAAAAAAATTAAATTTTTTAAATTAATTTCTACTATTCCTCAAATTACGGAACAGAATAAGAATAAAATTACTATGCGCAAAATATAAGAGAAATTTATCTGAAGTTTCTATTCTCTCTTTTCAGAATAGTGAAACACCAATTCATTATTGCTGTAGAACTGGAAATGAAGACATTCTCAAAGAAATTATTGCTAGGTTACCTGCATCCAAATTACAAATCGCATGTAACAAACAATCAGCAGTAAGTACAGAATCACTAAGGACAATTATTTCTATTTATGACCACATTCCATTATATTCCTTAATGAATTCAATTTTTTAATCTTCAGACTGGCTGGTCACCTTTATTGTACGCCTGCAATTCTGGAAACTCCCATGTTGTGCTTCTTCTTTTGCAAAATGGAGCTAGAGTAGATGTTTTTGATATAGTAAGTACTGCTCTTTAAATTTTCTTCTCTATTCATTTTTAATCATATAAAAATTGGCAGTTGTTTTTTGTTTTTTATTTTTAAAACAAAATCAAGAATAACATTAAAGCCAGAAAATCTGTGATAGTTACTTACAAAAAAACATTTACCATATTTTCTAAGAGCAATAAATCTGTTATTTCAATAATGGAGCATGTTATTTGTGTTTCGGATGATTGAAAGTTTAGATTTGTTAATAAAATATAATGATTTTTATTTGTTTTCATAATCATATCCTTATAAGCTAGGTTTTTTTTCAGGATAAGAATGGAATTTTATATAAATATGAAAGAGTAAACTCAAGCATTAGTTAATGTTCTGCATGTGTGGATTGATTAATTTTATTGTTCTGAGCTACTGACTAAGTATACAAGAGTTTCAATTTGTGATTCATTATAAAAGTTCATATTTTTAATTCATTTTGAATCATTTTCCTAACTTACATATTATTAAATTTATAGAATTGTCTGACACTCACTGATTCATATCTTTAATGTACGGCTACTACTACTAAAATTTATATCTTTCAGCTCTACAAGGGACTGAAGTAATGGCATTTTATATAGTGAGACACCCAGTGAATGTGCTATCATTGCACTGAAAGTGGGTGGGTCTTTATTAATTTAGAAGCATGGACTAATCAGAATATCCACAACAATTGATGTACGATTCCTTGAGGCATTATTTCATATAAAAAGCATTGGGATCACGACATATTTAACGTGCCCCTGTTCGCCAATAGCGAACACGACGGATCTTCAGCTGGGTAAGGATTCGAACTCACTACCTGCCGATAACGAGAGTGAATACTCAAACTAACTAGATTACCGTGGCCTCACTCAATTCTTCATTAAATATAAAAAAATCCAAATTTTCTACAATTTTTAAAGTTGTTCTTGTCATTTTACTAATATTTATTATTAGGTTACGTTTAAATTCCTTTAGATCTTACCATGTTGGATATCACCCAAATTTGATTATTTTAGGCAAAGCATTGATTTTGAAGATAATTATCTTATATACAGACAATTTTCTCATGGAACTTTTCAGTTGTAAATTAGTTCTTTGATTTCGTTCAGTTTTTTTTTTGGCATGGTATGACAAGTTATTTCAAACTCAGTTTTTGTTCTTAGAATATATCAAAACTTTTTTTTACTGGACTTTACACAGAGATGAAAACAAAAATATTGCCACTTGTTGACAATTCATGCAGTTTGCTCTTATATTTTTATCAATATACTTTTAATAATATTTTTAATAATTATGATTTTTCGGGCACAAAAGGATAAATAAATATGGATTTTTTTTAATGTAAAAATATGAAAAATAATTTAATTCCTATTTTGAGTTTATCCACTTACTCAATTTAATTTTTAAAGATTTCATTAGATGTAGATTAGATATTTCTAGTTTCTTCTAATGATTCCCGATTATTTTTAAAAATCATCGTGTACATGATCTATGAAGCTCAACGTTATACTGCTATTTGATATGATAGAATTAAAATTTCAGTTATTTTATTAAATCATTTATTTTTTTATTAGTTACAAGTTTTTTTCAAATTTAAAATAAAAATGCATAAATGTAACTTTTGCGAGCTGTAATTTTTTATTTAATACCTAAAACAACTCAAGACTTTATTTAATAGACAAAAGATACGCAACTACCTTTTGGTAGCCAAACAGCATTTCTGTGAACTATTGAGAAAGAAAAAGTCAACCATTATTTCAACAAGAATATTTACAGTCAATAGCCATTTAAAAAAAAAATAATTTTAAATGATATGTTAACTTCAAAATCTTGTATATGATTTATAATTTATGCACCTTGATAACAGTAATTATAGAATTCCTAGCCGTAATTTCTAAAAATGTTTTCTTCATAAGGATTTTAAAATGATTTTCATAAGGATTTTAGAAATAATATGAAATTCCCATCATATTTTTGTGGTGATGAGATATCCAAATCAATGATTCTTGTACCACATGCAAGCGCTATATAAAAAGAAAAGGGATTAAGATTGCCGATTTAAGTATATCTATTGTTTTTTAGTACTTTTTTGCTCAAACTGTTTAACTATGCCTTCTAGGAGACATGGACACATCTATCGAGTATCATTCTGCGTTCGATCATGACAGAATATTAACCTAAAGAGTTGCAGATTATATTTCAAAGAAATCGGTGATCGTGTTAGACCAAAATGAAGCAGCCGTGATGCGGCTCTGTAATTCCTGAATGTAAGAAAGAATGGCGAGAACTCGCAGAAATTATCTCATCCACCTCCAAATTTGAATATATTGGTAAATAAAAAGAGCTGAACTATGTGACATTATGCAGAATAGTATATATGCTGTCAGTATAAATCATTTGCGAGAAGCATAAAAATGAATGTCTCAGACCAAGACGGCAATTGTGGCTGCATTTCTAAGATTAGAAATCTTTTACAGCGAAATTGTAACAATGACCTCCAACTATTTTCAATATTGTTCTAGGTATCATTTGACCGAACAATTTCGATAGCGAGTACCTGGGAGACTAGAGTCAGGGCAAAGTCATATAGAAATGACTAGATGGCTGAAAGTGAGTCTGTCTGTGATTCATAGACTTTGGCATAATATTTTAACCACGGATTCAACATCCAAGAGGTTCAGCCAAGGACGGCCACCATGAATGCCAATGACTTACTACGAATGCCGATAACCGATATTTTTTATTATACGCACGAATGAATAGAACCGAAACTTCGGCTGAAAACAGATCCTTCCTCGCTGATGCTCCGGAAGGATGGTATCCAGATCAACAATGCGTCGAAAGCTTCACGAACGTGGTAATTATGCAGGTGACCAGTCATTTGCGTCCCGTTCATGTCATTCCATAGGCGGTTACATTTAGTGCGTCCAGTAAACATGTTAACACGTCCACTGGAAGCGTGATCAATTTAGGAATGTTGTCTTTACGGATGTTTTGTTTTTTTAGGGATTCCAGCCTCGAAAGCGATAGTAAGCACATTTTCATTTGGAGAGAGGCAGAACTCGTTTTTATCCATCAAATAACCGTGAAAGAGATGCATACGGATCAAACAACATCTGTGTGGTCCACACAAGGCTCACATCGTGGATGCTCATCTTGTGCAGGAAACAATTGATTGTTTTAAGGTCAAGTGTTCAAGCTGTGGCAAGCTTGATCACTTAACCTTAACACAATCAAGCATGTTTAGAATGCTCTAGGACGACATTTAGATGCTCTCAATCTTCTTCCTAGAACCCTAGTCACGCACTTTCAACTGCTTTGAAAGATCAATGGCTCGCATTTTCTACAAAATTAATAGACCGCATAATTGATAGCATCATACATTACTGTATGTGCTGTATTGCTTCTCGGGGGGATCATATCCCATATTAAAGGTGCTTTTCCTATACCAAGCTTACACTTCCCATTTCCTCATTATGTTCATATGCTAATTTTTATAACGTCATATTTGTCTGGTGATTTTTTTTATGCTATTTTGCACCTTCCTATCTTTTGTATAAAAGTTTTATAAAATTCCAAGCATAAATTTTTGCGTCATCGTCATTTTTGTGATTTTTCCTTAATTTATGATAACTAGTGTAGCTAGAAGCACATATATTGAGATAACTTCTTATAATCCTCCAGTATATTAATCTTATTAATAATGCGCATAAATTTTATACTAAACTTATTATCTCTCTCTCACACACAAATGGTGTAAAAATTACTTTAGGAAAATTTTCTAAAATATTTCGAGAATCCAGGATGATGGAGTTCGTTATTTAAATTTATAATATTTTTAGATTGTTTAATATTACTATATTAAAAATCAAAACTTGTGTTTAAAATAATATAGCTTTCTTCATTATCAATTAAAAAGCTAAATTCTTGTGCTTTAATACTATTTAAATTTTTATTTAAATTTTTATTATAATGTATACGATAACATCTTGATTTCCAAATTTTAGGAAGGAAGAGCTGGTCTCCATCTAGCTGCTGAACATGGCCATGCTGATGTCATAGAAATTCTTCTCAATCACAAAGCTTTTGTGAATGTAAGAACCAAAAGAGGAATGACTCCTTTACATCATGCAGCTGCAAAAGGTCATACTACTGTTGTGAGACTTCTGGTGGAAAAATATGGAGCAGCAATAGATGGTCTCACTTTGGTAATGTTTTTATTTGCTCTTAATACATTTATTTGCTAGTCAAATGCTTATGGAATATTTTAAAAGTATATATAAACTTTAAAATTATAAAATTTAAAAATAATGGTAAAGAACTATATATTGTGTACTTCTAAGTACATAGCACAAAATAGAAACTACGTATCATACATCATGTGTAGCATTATTATTCGAGTTTTTTCATAACAAAAAAGTGTATTTTTAAAATCGCCGACAGATGTCGAGGACACGTATATGATTTCTTAAGCAAATAAAATATAAAATTATATCAATGAAAAGCAATGAAATAGATGAATATAAAAAAATTTATCATTCGATACTTTTATTCAAAAATAAAGTCTTCAATATGTTTCCCACCAAACCTGTAAAGCGAGTCACATCACTTATGATAGATTGAAGTATGTCTGAAAGGCTATCTACTTTTGTGGCAGGGTGATAGAAACTGTAAATAGTTCTCCAAGTATTTAAAGTCACTATAGCAATATTAAAAGCTTCTAATCAAATAAACTTTTAATTTAATAATGATAGGATGTTACGGACATTGAACCAAAATTCCTTTGTGTAATCAAGCAGTTCCTAATTTGTGTAATTAGCTTTTAGTTAAACTAATTACATAAAAATTGTGCATGCTGTTTTTAGTTACTATAGAGCAGCGTTTCCCAACCTTTTTTGGCCAAGGCACACTTGTCGCGGGGAAAAAAATCACGAAGCACACCACCATTAGAAAATGTTAAAAAATTAACTCTGTGCCTAATTGACTATACCTCTCTAACTATATTGACTATAATAAAGTAATTCTCTTGAATAGGAATCAAATAAGCACAAAGAAAGTATTTTATAATTACTTTATTATGAAATATTAAGTAAACAGAATAGTGAAAAATTATAAAATACTTTCAGTGCGAAACCTGGGCCTGTATGGCTGAACACAAAGCTGATATTCTGGCTGGAATCGAAGAAAGACACACACATCACTCTTCGTCAACAGTTCTCAGTCTCTCTCTGTATTTGGTTTTCATAGCAATCATGCTTGAAAAGCTAATCTCACACAGATATGTAGTGGAAAAAGGGAGCAATGTCAAAATGGCTTTGTTTGCTAGAAGGGGGAACTCCTTGGCAGTATCCAACCAAAAACTGTCCAAAGGTAGATCAGCAAATCTTAGCTTGCAACCACGATTTTGTCTCAGTTCAATTAGTTTCTCCTGCTCCTGTAAAGTCATTTCCTTTCCAACAACTGATGCTGAGCTATAAGGGTCCCTAACCCAGTCAAGACATTCAGTGGAGACTGAAGAGAAATAAAACAACTTCTCCTCAAGAGTTTTTAAATGCTTAACTATTATCTCACACAGTGCAGCAGTGTGAACACCTTGCCATTGCATGGTGAGTGTGACATTTCAAGATTGCCACTTTCCACGTATTGATGCCAGAGTTGCACCTTTGAACGGAATTCATTTATTTTATCTGTACTTGTAAGCAGGTTTTCATTTCGGCCTTGCATTCGGGTGTTCAATTCATTCAGATGATGAAATATATCTGCCAGTTATACCAGCCTTGCACACCACTCATCACTTGCAAGCTGCTTTGCGTAATCTGACCCCTCATTTGTCAGAAACACTTTAAGTTCCTCCCGCAGCTCATACACACGAACCAAGACCTTGCCACGCGATAACCACCGGACCTCCGTATGAAACAGCAAGGTTTTATGCTTTGCTCCCATCTCCTCACACAAAGTTGCAAATATGCGACTTTTCATGGGTCGTAACTTTACAATGTTTACCATGCGCACAACATCATCCAACACATGAACTAAGGCTGATGGTAAAGTCTTGGCTACGAGGGCCTCGCGGTGTAAAAAAACAATGCGTAATAATTACATCTGGATTTCTTTCCTCCACTCTGCTTACAAAGTCTTTGGTGCGCCCGACAATGGCTGCAGCTCCATCGGTGCAGACACTTGTGCAGTTTTCCCACTTAAGTTCTCCTTGTTCAAGGTATTCTGATGTGACCCGAAAAATTTCTTCTCCTGTTGTTTTTTCTGGAAATACCATGCAAAAAAAGAAGTTTTCTCTAATTGCATCACCATCAACAAAACGCACATTAGCTAAGAGTTGAGCATGTCCACTGATATCAGTAGACTCATCAAGTTGCAATGCAAATTTCTCACTGATACGGATCTTTTCCAAAACCACATTTTTGATGCCTGCAGACATGTCATTAATATGCTTGGAAATTGTGTTGTTTGAGAGAGGGACTTTGGCTATTTCCTTTGCTGCTTCAGGTCCGAGCATCTCCTCTACAATAGCTTTGCAGGCAGGAAATATTAATGTCTTTGCCACAGTGTGCGACTTTTATGTCTTGGCTATAAGTCCAGCAACTTGATAGCTAGCTTTAAGAGTTCTTTCATTTACCTTTGTTGCTTTTCTCATAAAAGTTGCCTGTTTCTCCATGTTGTCACGCAGGCGAACAAAATAGTCCACATTCTTGTTTTGAAGCAAAGGATGTTTCGTTTGGAGATGGCGTTTGAGTTTACTTGGGACCATAGTACTGTTAGCTAGCTTTTCACCACACACCACGCACAGTGCAGTTGGTTTGTGTTCATCTCCAGTGAAAGTAAAACCAACTGAAATATAGCTTTCGCTATATTGCTTTGCGCCAGAGAATTTAACCATCTTTGCTTTCTTTTGATCCCCACTGATACTCGGGCTCTCATCTGGCTCCAGATTTTGTTCAGAGTTCAGTTCTTTCCTTTTCAAAAACTTTCTCTCCTCACAGCAGCCGTTGTCTCTCTGACGCTGTGTAAGGCGTCTGCCTGCGTCTCATGGGGGCGGGGACACGGCGGACACTTGTCAAGATTTGCAGGGGGAGGAGTTATACACTGCACAGTGCCGTGACCAACTATGACACCTGCGGAGGGGAGGGTGAGTGACGGGAGGATTTATAGCGGGCGAACAGCACCGTGACACCCAGACCCGGCGGCACACCACGATGCTTTAGACGGCACACTGGTGTGCCGCGGAACAGCGGTTGGGAACCGCTGCTATAGAGAACAAATTTTTATCTTCATTTTTGTACAATTTCAAGAATTTTAATGAACTTTTGTCCAATTTGTATAACTTTCTTATTATATTTTATATCTTGCTTTTATTATAAATTTTTCTTTACTACATAAGATAACAATTGCTTAAAAAATGTTTACTTAAAATAAGTTACTGTTTTTACGAGAGAAAAAAAAATATTTTAGTTATTGTTATCTACTATACGATATCATTTATTTCTTACAGTGAAATAAAGACATGCGAAATGTTGAAACAGAAGAAAAATTTCAATATTACTAAAAATATCTTTTCAGTACTTCTAAAATACAATCGGAAGTTCCATTAACATATTGCTAAATAGATTTTCAAAATAAACAATTATTTTAGAGCAATTTCACGGGTACAGTATTTTTTAATTTGTAATTATGAAAAATAACAATTATGAGTATTTGGTGAGATGCTTTTTGTTATACTTTTTATATTTATAATGTTTGTTAATTAAGAACAAACACATACTTTCTACACAATTACTCAAAGTAACAAACAGAAAATATTTGAAAGTAAAATGTCTGTTTATAATTTATTGATTCTTGTTACTCCTGATGTAGTTTCAAAATTTTCAAAAAACTTGATTTTGAGCTTTTTGAAAAACATAAAATAACCCAAAATTATGCCTGTTCCACTAGCACAATTTTAACAGGTATTTTGCAATAACAAACGAAGCATGGGAATGGTCATTTTGAAAAAATTCAATCCCCCCTATAACATGAAAATACATTGTTAAAGAGAAAGGATCGAAATATAATGCTTGTTGTTAAGCAAAAATAGACCTAAACTTATTACAATACCGAAATTTTTTAAATAAATTTCCTTATGACAAATAATTTTGTCCTCCACATTTTTTTATTTTTAATCGAACATTTCCTTTTCTCTTAACGAGAAAATTTTAATAATGCTGAAGACATTACAATATGTTCTTTCTTTACCCACCTGTTCTGAAATTTTGATTTCCAACTAAAAATAATTAAAGTACGTACGCAATAAGCTCCGTTATTCAAATTTCTTGCAATTTTGCGTTTTCTCTATTACGTCATCCCCTCATCATTAATCACAACATATGACTTTAAAACCACGTAGTGAATAGTCTAACAACTAAAATTTATTGTTAAGCATATTAACATCCACTACGTTTTGATTTTCGAGAGAACATTGTATTGGTAGTGATAACTTGTTTACGTGAAAAAATGAGAAATCCTAAGAGATTAACCTGTCAGAAGTCAAAAAAGTAACATCTATTTACCTAATTTGAAATTCAACGACTGGCACCAAATCAAGGACTTTCCACTCTGAAGAGCTAATCTTTCAATTTAACCACTATGTACTCCCACGACAACAGTCTTTGACACACCACAGCGAACATTCTTTAATTGTTGTATAACGGATTTTTCAAATCTCATTTCGAAACACTCTCACAAATCTTTAAATATCTATCGGGATAGATGTGCATAAAGAAATTAGAAGCGCAATAAGCATTTCTTGTTGTTAAGAAATGACTGTGATCGAACCCGATATCAAAATCTGGATAAGTATTGTCCACATACTCAAGTGCTTATTAAATATTCAAAAGATATCATGCAGTCACTTCTACGGAATTTTTAATATTGCTAAATTACTAGTTTCCCTCTTACAACAAGTGTTCTTTTGCTTAACCTATAACACTATCATTAGAACTTTTTCAACTTCGCTTGAAATGTGAAAGTTCCTGGTTCTTTGTTCAATACAAGATTATAAATTATTCTGAGTTTATGTTTTTATATCCCTCCATTTGATTTTGTATAATAATATGATAATAAAGTCATTAGGTTTATCTTTATTTAAATAATTAGTAGTAAATATTACAATACAACAATCAATTAAGAAGAAATCGAGATGGTTTAAAGTTTTAAAGAAAATAAAATCTAATCTGCACAGGAATTTTGTGTTTCCTAAGAGGCAGTTATATAGTGTCATGCAATGTATATGTCTTTCTATAGGCATCAGTCTTAAGATAATTTTTTGGCTGGCATTTCAACTAATTCTTATTGTTATGTGTTATTTTAAATTATCTTTTTTGCTCTCAGTAGCATAAATATCTACTTCATTTATTTCCATTAGCCTATTAATATTCTGGCTATACCTCTCTAGTTCCAAATTCAGGTTCAAAGAAGTCTCCTGGCTATAAGCTCCTCAGATGCTTGCTCAAACTCTTGGTTTTACGATCGAACTTTTTCATGTGTATTTGAGTATTCTCTTAGAGAATCGCACTCGTTTTGCATAACATCTTGATACTAGCAACATCGTGAAAAGAGATCTTTCCAAATTGATAAGTTTCCCATACAAGTAAGATATATTTCGTCATTTAATTCGAATCAAAGCTTGAAGAGCACTTTATTCGAGTGATCGTAAAATCCAAAATAATTAAACAGTTGATCAGTTGCAGCAAAAAATGAAGCTATTAGGATAGAACTGGACGACAATTCACTTCAGGCATATTTGTTTACAGACACAATAAACACTTCATTGTATCATCCGTAAAACGGAACTCATACGACTAAAACTTTTTTTCTGAACCTGATCTTTTCTGAATTCTTTGAGCTTGTTTTGTGCCAATAAGTTCTTAATTGTGTGTTTAAAAGTACATAATTTCAATTTGTAAATATTAAAATTTAAATTGTTGAATTCATAGATCTATTTCTGTCCTCTAATATAGTATACATCAATGTCTACAATAATGTATACTCTCGAAAGCGCCAATAAAAATTATTTTATATAAACTATAGTTTGCATTCATGTTTTACAATACAGTAATCTTTATAAAATAATTTGATTAATTAAAAATAAAATACTTTGAATATTATTCATTTTTTCAAACCATTTATTTGAGTTGTATTAAAAAACTATTTGTTACTACCTTGTTCGTTATATGGTAGAAGTAAAAATCACATCTTTTCAATTTTTGTTTATTTGAATATCACTTGTTAACAACGTTTCACTTAGACACTTTTCATAAAATTTTCTTCAGTTTAAATAAAAATTTCATTTTAAAGTTTTATTTTTGACTTAATCTGTGTTTTACCAGTCTTCTGATAAAAAAAAAATTTCTTCAGATTGAGTTAAATAACTTCTGTGACTTTTTGATTAGAATTCCCAGTAAGGCTCATGAAAAATGATGACTTATTTGGAAATGTTTTAAATGAAGATATATCATCTTAACTTATTTATTTAAATGATGTTATTAATATATATAATAATTATAATAAATTATTTATTTTTATTTTTCAGAGCAAACAAACTGCACTTCATTTAGCTGCTGAACAAGGCAGATTTGAAACATGCCGCATGCTTATTGACATGAATGCAGATACTAATGCGACTGACAACGTATGTAAAAATGATATTTAATGTTACCAAATATAAGATTTAAGAAAAAATTGTTACCAGATTTTGAAACAAATTACCACGTTAATATATAATAATAACATTAATTTTTCCAATTAGCTTATATTAAAGATAGAGATTAGATTTAAAATACATGATATATTCAGGAATTTTTTACCTGAAAATTAACTCTTTTAGTAAAAAATGCAACGAATAGGTTTTTATTTTATTACGACTTTCGATTTTATAACTTACTCATCTTAAGTTATTTATAAATATTAAACTAAAATAAACATCAAACATTTTGTTGTTATCTATTTAATGAATAAAGGCATTTAAAGTAATAATTTTATTAATTGCAATTTAATATATAAATTCATGTGAAAGTGTCAAATAACTGATGTAAAAATAATTTTGTGTTAACTCTCTTTTTTCCTTTGCAGAGAGGACAGACACCTTTACTATTGGCAGCAGAAAATGATCATTCAGAAGTTGTAAAGCTTTTTCTACAAATAAGACCAGATTTAGTGACAATGGCTAGCTCAGTGAGAACATATTTTATTTCTTTTATATTTCTTTTATTTAATCAGAACACGTATATCAGCCTATTAGAACAGGCTACTGAAATGTCCACATTTAACTGGTATTTAAATAAATTAGTAAAAGTAAATCAGCATTATAAAAATTTATAGAATAAATTAGTTTTTCCAAGCAGCATTAAAAAGTAAGTATTGCAATAATAATTCAATATAATTTAATAAAGACAAGAAATCCAGTGATTTTAATATGACTGATCATGAAGTAATGTAATTCTGAGAATTTTGGTATGAAAAACTTAACGTAATCGAATTCCACAAGACAAGGAAAAAAGGTAACATAATGTAAATATTACACGCTTTGAGAATTATTTATTATATTATTCTAGTTAAAAAAAACCGCTTAAAGCTTGTAGTAAAATTACAGCTTTCATTTTATGTAAACTTATCTTAATACCTATTTTTAATTAAACGTTAAATATACAGAAGGATGCTTTATAAATTTGTTATTTAATGAAATTCCTTATTTGTTGTATTTTCACAGAATGGAATAACTTGTGCTCATATAGCAGCAGTGAAAGGAAGTGTAGCAGTTATCAAAGGACTTATGAAATTTGATCCGAAATTAGTAACAACTGCTCGTAGCAAAGTATGTAAATAATCTAAATTTATATTTTAACTCCTTTAAATACTTAGAGTATTTAATTTGTGACATAGTTTCCCTCTTAATATGATATTTGAAACATATTATACACGTGAATGATATCCATTACAAGTAGAGCACAAATAGTAAAACTATATGTGTGTAAACTTTATGATAACTTAAAATACATAAAATGAGTGAAAATAAAGATAAAAATTTAAAAGAAAGTGTAAGTGTTATCTCAATGTTAATAAACAAAAAGATTAGTTTTCCCGTAACTATTTGAAATGAGTAACTTTAAAGTATAATTTTATAGTCAGTTTTGGTTATCACATTATACTAAGGCAGTGATTCTCAACCTGTGGGGCGCGACCCCCTAGGGGGGCGCGAGCACACTAATGGGGGGGCGCGATCATATCCAAGAGAAAATGTTATTTAAAAAAATTGATTAAGTGACTCAAAGGTAAGAACACACACACACATACAAAACAAAATACATTTCGACATATTTAATAATTAACTTATTAAATTAAAACAATTTACTAAATTAAAACAAATTTAATAATTATTAGTGACTTCCTTGGGCCTGTCTTTGAGAGCAAAGTTTTTCGAAGGAGGGTTTAATATTAGAAATAGACACTCTCAGTTCTTTTTCTATATTTAGCTGAGATCTATATTTTGTCTTCAAAGAAGCCACCACAGAAAATCCAGTTTCACAAAGGTAAGATGTTGAAAATGGTAGTAGAATGCGAAATGCCCTTGTTTTTAGTGCAGAAAACTCATCATCCATTCCTGCCCAAAATTCAAAGAGTGATTTATTACTAAATTGTCTTTTGGTTTCGCCGCATGCCGTGAAGTCTATGAAGGTTTCTTCCTCTTCGATTGAGAGTCCTTCGGGAGTATTTTGAAATGGATCCCTCACCCACTTGTAACTTGATATCAGTTTGTCTTCAGCAAGAAAGTACTTTTTAAAATTCTTTGCTAGCATTGCTAAATGATTTTCAATAGTTACAAAAACAAATTTTACATGTTGTTCTTCAGCCTTGTAAGTTTTAATACAATCATTCAAATTTGCAAACATTGTTAAGTTTTCTTGCTTTAAATTTCTGCTCCACAATTCCAATTTCCTACAAAAAGCATTAACTTTATCACTCGTATCAATATATATGTGTATTTGCTCCGTGCAGTTGAAGATTCGAGTTAATTAATTTCTCGAATATGTCGACCATGTAGCTCAATTTCAACACAAATAAACTATCGCGAAAATTCTCAGCTTCCGGTCTGTTTTCCTCTTTTAGGAAAACGGCGATTTCTTCTCTTAATTCATAAACACGTTGCAAAAATTTCCCTCGTGATAACCATCTTGCCTCGCAATAAAATAGTGACACTGAATGTACTGTACCCAAATAAACACTGAATGTACTGCACCCATGTCTTTAAAAGTGCGGAAAAGATTCTTGATTTCAGGGGTCTCATTTTTATATAATTTACACCGTAGTTAACACAATATTCAAACCAGGACTCATTTCTTTGGAAGCCAAAGCTTCTCTGTGGATCATGCAATGTGTCCAGACGCACTGTGGCGATTTTTGTTTCACAAGTGCTTGAATACTTTGGAATCTTCCTGACATAGAACGAGCACCATCCGTGCATATTCCGATGCAGTTTTTCCATTCTATGTTTGCCTCGTTCATAAAATCATTTAAGATAGCAAATAAAGCGAGTGCTGTTGCTTTGAGTTCTATTGGTTTGCAGAAAAGTAATTCTTCTACTACTGACTCACCACAAAATTTAACGTAGGCAATGAAATGAGCATCTTTATTACTATCTGTTGCCTCATCGAGTTGTATTGAAAACAATTTGTAACTCAACTTCGACAAAAGCTGACACTCTACATCTTCAGTTATATCTGCAATTCGACGGGCAACATTATCATTTGAAAGAGGTATAGACTGCATTTGTTTTGCAAAATTATCTCCAAACATAATTTCTACAATATCAATCACGGCTGGCAAAATAAGCTCTTCACCAATGGTGTGAGGCTTTTTACATCTGACTATTTTATGTGAAACTTTGTAAGAGGCAATTAAAGCTTTTTCATTCACAGACAAAGTTTTTTTAAACAATGATTTTTGCTTTTCATATGATTTTAATTTTAATTCGAAGAATTCTCGGGGTTTGTTTACGTACTCATTATGAAGCATTTCCAAATGACGTTTAAGTTTATTAGGTTTCATGCTGTCTGCCACCAACATTTTTGAGCAAATGATACACAGGGGCCTTTCTTCTTCATTTACTTCAGTACTAGTGAACCCAAAATTTAAGTATTCTTGAGAATATTTTCTTGATTTTATTTTCGGAACCACGCTTATCTGTGTACTTGTTGATGCTTGTCTATCGTCTAATGCTCGCTTACGCCTGCTTAAAAATTTATCCATGATTCTGCATAAGTCTGCTGCCATGAATATTTATTACGGTGAATTGCAATTGCACGAAAATATATATAATATACACATCCAGAATAGATTCAATAGCGATAGAAGGATCAACTCGAATGAGATTGTCTGGAATTGAAATTAGCGTCATAGAACTTTCTCCTTCTCCCTATGAGAAAACATTTGTTCACATCTGCGCACGCTCCTAGCTTAATTTTTTGCTGACCAGACAAATTCCAGACAACTCCAAACTTCTCGCAAAACCGTGAGAATGCCGAGACATAGCGGGACGCAAGAGCAATAAAAAAGCATAGGATTCTTGTTTTTTCAATGCAGAGGATCGGTGTTGCAAAATGTCAATAAATTTTGGTATTCTTGGTAATTTGTAAAGTTTAAAATTAAGGTTGTAGTGTAAGTTTAGCGCCAAAATACTCAAAATACATTATTATTGTATATATTTTTTTGTATGCGGTGGGGAGGGGGGCGCGATGAAAATTATGATTGAAAATTGGGCCGTGAATACTAAAAGGTTGAGAAACACTGTACTAAGGGATTATATACTAAAGTGTATTTATAAAGAATTCATATAAGTGGTAATTAAAATTCATTACAATTTCAAGAATTCATAATAATAAAGAAAATATACAAAAAGCATTGAATGTAGAGTTGTTTTTTTCAAAATAAAAAACCTCCAAAAGTCTTCAATAGATCAAACAGTCATAGTATAAAAATGGTCTTCACAAATAAGGTACTTGATAAAATACTTAAATTATCGTTTATTTATCATTTAATGTCCAGAAACATGCTAATATCATCATACCAAATGCTGCTTGTTACATATTTATCAACAAATGATGAATTAGCCAATATTGCATTGAGAAAGTTTTGCATGATAAAGAACTACTGACGACCCATGAATATCGTGTTGTTGAGTTCTAATGCTTATTCTTCGTTTCTACGAAAATGTCCTTTTTTTCATTTGATATTTGTAGAACTATCCATGAAATATTTGGCCATGTTTGACCAAAAAATCATATCAGTCATACAAAAAACTCGTAAAAAATTTTGCAGCCACCATTTAACTACACTCTATGACAAAATAATCAGTGCACTAAGAAGGAATTGTCCGATGGAAACAAAAATTGGTGCATAGGAAAGTTATGTGCAGAATAAAAAAATGATTAAAATTTAAGAAAAATGAAATGATTTATTTAAGAGTTACAGGGATACAAAATAATGAGTTAAATATTGTGTTGACCCTACTCTATCTTGGATGCAAGCTGCCACATGAAGTGGCATAGACTAAAAAAGCTCCCGAATGGTCTACTGCGGTATTTCTTGTCAAATTTACTCCAATTTTCGAGCCATGTCATCAGTTTTCCCTGATACATGTAGTCACCTTCCCATCATATTCCAGAAATGCTCAATGGGTGAGAGATCTGATGATCTGGATGGCCAATGAACTATTTGGCAAGCTATAAGACTGTTCATAGCAACATATGTCGTATGTGGTCTGGCATTATCTTGCTGAAAAATAAGTCCAATGTACTTCAAAAGGAACGATAACAAAACAGGTCTCAGAACATCTCCGACGTACCGCTGTGTTGTGTGTCTCTAATGACAACCAAAAAGGTTCTGTTATCTAGGAAAATGGCACCCCAAATTATAATTCCTCGATGAGGGCCTGTTTGGTATGCAATAGTGAAGGCAGTGTCAGCACGCAGACTTAATCGACTCTAGATATATCTTCGATGATCGTCAGGACACAGTTGGAAGCAGGATTCGTTGTTAAAAACTACACGCCCCCAATCATATCATTTGAATATGATTGAGCCAAGCACCACTGTAATCTGGTTCGACAGTATACAACCTTGAGTGGCGGGTGGCTTAATGGTTGGTGCGAGCGTAAATTTCGCTTTATCAGCCACCTGTGAATGGTTATTATGAACACTCGTGAGCGGGTCGCACGTCTGATGATTGATAGCAATGAATGAGGCGCAGTGACAGCAGATCTGACAACCGCTCTGTCCTCCCGATTTGTTGTGGCCCTAGGTGGACCACTACTATCATGACGCTACAATCTGCCATTGTTCTCCCATTCTTGAAAGCATCTTCTAATAATCTGAGTGCTTCATCCATATGACAAGCGATTCTTCTATTTGTCTAACCTGCCTCTTTCAATCCAATGAAACCAACTCTTTTAAACTCTAATAGTTGCTAGTAATGAACTCCAGTCCTGTTGTGAGGTATTTTTCAGTCGTTGAAAGTTATGCTATGCAACAGAAATTTCTAACAACAGTTCAAGAGCATTTCCTTGCATATATTTTCTGTATGAGCAGTTTCGATGCGATGAATATCGCACTATTTATTCATTGGACACACAATTTTAATCATTTGGTTATCTGGTTAAAAAATTGATATATACGAAATTTCAAAGCAACTAGATAATTCCTTCTTAGTGCATCGATTTTTTTTTTCTAGAGAGTTTATCGTTTACACTAGTTGTGAAGGAACAAGTTTCCTACGAGAGTCTGATTCATCGTCTGAATGTATGCTCACCGGAATATAATGCATGCCTAAATAATTTTAAGTCAGTGTTTTAATAAAAACAATAAAGGAAACTTAAGGGAAACATTTACTGCATGGTTTTAACAAAATTGAAACAAGACACATTAGTTTATTATCTTTTTTATCGAATGAAGGCTGCGTTGATTGCAGAAATATCCAGAAACTAATATTGAGCAGCATTGCAATACTTTGTATGCATGACAAACCTTACAGATTATGTGACTCACATCTTCGTAAATTGTGACAGAGCCTTCTATTGTTGACTTTTAATTGACATTTTTTAAGAAATTTTAATGTTTATATATCAAGTCTTTTGAATTTTAAAGTCCTAACGAATTTTTAATACACCCTGAATGCATGTAGTTTTTATCGGGGCCAAACTATAATAGTATAAAACAGTTTTAAATTAAATTATTGAATTTTCTGATTAAAAAAAATAAAGTTTTTCAATACATTAAAATAATTGGTGAATAATTAAAATGCCCCGAAAAGGATTAAGATATATTATTTAAAAATTTATATAACCTATAACTGTGATTATCTGTAATATATGCCGGAAGTCCAGTAAAAAATTCCATACAGTTAAGTATAATGCTTAGCCGTCAACATAACAATACTCATAAGAATAAAGAGATTATTTCCTCATTTATATAAGAAGGCCGATATGGTTTTGCCCACAAGAGTTTCAGACTAACATCCGACTGTAACTGTATCTGAGAAAGAATTGATAGTCAACACAGAAGAAATGTTTCTTTGTAACTCATATTGGCAATTAGTTATGTAACAACAATCTATTGGGAGTGGTGGCTTAAGTTTAATGAAATACCTCTTACTGAATACATGATTCGTCGTTAAATATCGCACAAGTACCTTCAGTTGGTCTCTGACATTTTTAAGTCAGAAAGCTTAGCTGCGTTTTCTGAATTTATTATGTGGCCTTAGCTTTCACTCGCAGTAGAATATCTTTCAATACACCACTCTTTCAATTCGTTTATTTAACCCGACAGATTTTACTCTATGGATCTCGCTTACTGTCAAATAACCCCGTTGTCATTCTGATAACCATAAACGTTGAGCAGTGTTAAATTTTGGCTTAAGCACGTGCTGATCTGTCGTAGTATTGAATCTACATATCACTTAAAATTACTATTCTTTTCAGTTTACAATAGATGCTAGTAGCATGAACACTATCGGACATAATTAAATCATAACATTTTATCTGTTCTAAGCTCCAAGTCTTTTACATCAGCCATTAACTGGAGCCAGTCACTTGTAAATGTGAACATTTGATTTTCGTATAGCTATACAATTTTTTATTGTAAACAGTAGCGTAAATTTTCTTTCTTGATGTTGGAATTTTTATTATGAACAATATATATAAAATTCAAAATCTTGTAAAATAAGATTCTGAATATATAAACTTGATATAAATCAGCTGCATCAAATTTTGATCTTGGAAACCGACCTTGCTTGCACATAAATAAATCATTGCTTTGAAAATGCTATTATAATGAATTTTATTTGATATTTGTTTCCAAAATTTGGAAATCACATTAGTTTAATTGAAAGAAAAATAATAGTAAAAGTTCACCATGTTGGAAATATAGAACCTGCAGTTAAAAATAAAAAGCATTTCCCTTTAGCATCATTTAAGAGAATTTTCAAAAGTAAAGTACTAAACTGCATCTCTTCGATATACACACATACGAAGAAAAATTCGCATATATATGAAATGATAAAGTCTAATTCTAAAAATTTTAGTTGTTTATATATTGTGAAAATTCATGTTCGTTAAAGTATGATACAATGAGCTATACATAAGTATATTGAGAACACTTAAGAGATAATTTTAAGTTAAATGGTTAAAAAAAAAAAGTTTATACACAACATTTTCCTTTTTAAAAATATTCCTAAAATATAGCTTTTTTAAAACTTTGAAAAGATAAAAAAATTATTTCTTAAATATGGAACTTATAATATATATTTATATACTTTTGACTATTTCAATAGCACTTTACTTTAATAAATATTACTATGAAGCAATTTGTTTTAGTAATATCTACTATTACTAAAACGAAAAAAATTTAAATTAGTAAAGAACTTCGTACTGTTATCGAATAATTAAGCTCGTTACTAATTTTAAAATGTTTCATTTTTTTTCTTAAAAATGTGTTTACTTGTTTCTCACTGTAGTCGATATTTCATTGCAAAATATTAAAATGCTTTTCAGAATAATTCCACAGCTCTTCATCAAGCTGCATCAGGAGGAAATGCTGAAGTTGTTAAAGTTTTGCTTGAAGCTGGTGCTAATCCAACAGATGAAACAGATGTGAGAATTTTATAAAAACTATTTTTTCTAATGTCTGTCGTCCTCGAAGATATATAAGGGATAAAAATTGTTATCGCGTATATATTCACTTATTATGTATAACTATGACAGTGGTATATTAAAAAAAAAAGAAATCTCTGATATTTATATATGTTACTGAATCGCAAACTTTCCATATCATTTGATTGTCAAAACTGATAATATGCTTTCTTTTTATCTTTTCAAAAAGAAAATAAGAAATTCTATATTGAATTTTTTTTTCATTTGTACCTTTTAAAAATGTATTTAACTAAGTGATACCAAATCCTAAGATTTTTGGTTTCAATGCTCGCACAAATGTTTACGTTTTCGTAAAATGAATTTTAGAAATATGAAAAACATCATATTTTAAACGAAGATTTGTGCAATTTAGATATAAAGTCTGCTTCCTATTCTATTAAAATAAAAAATGAGTTTTTTAAATTTTTGTTTTTAGTAATAACTATGAATATTTTGCTTCTATTATTTTTACTTACTCAGAGAATTTAAATTTCTATTGTGTTATAAATTAATGCAAATCACAAAATTTATCATTTATTCTCCTAATATTATAAGATAAATATTTAAAAAAAAATATAGTTCATTATTATATTTATTACTGGGTAGTAAAAAAATATCTTTGAAAGCTTTGAAGTATATAAACAATTTTCACTATACTGTGTTTAAAATATTAAAAATTTGCTCATAATTTAAAAAATTCCTTCCTGTCTATAATCCAACAGATGAAACAAATAAGTATATCATAGATAAAATTTTAAAATAGCTTAAACTGGTGCTTTCCGTATAAGATTGGTATAAGATGTCGCTCTAGTGTTAACTTTCATGTAATTAATACAATCTCTTCTATTTATTCTACGAAGTAAATATTGAGATTTAAGTATGCTTAAAATGATGGTGTAAGTAAATAATAAATTAGTAATTGTGCGAAAGAGGCTTACAATCAAAAACTTAATACAATTAGATATCTTGTAAAAGAAGAAACTTTATCCACATATTCTTACAAATAAATTTCTATTCATACTGAGAACTATACAAGGAAATGAATTCTCTTAAAAGTGTAAAATAACTATGGCCTCGTAAACAACTACTAAAAATTTTAAACATTTAGGCAATTCTAATTTTCGTGTTATACACACTGGAGTGCAAAACTTAAGCAACAATGTAAATTTTAAGTCAATAGCCATGAATTGCAGAAAAGAGGTCCTGGTGCTCATTACAATAAACACGTAATTAATTTAAAAAGTCGTATGTATGCAAATGTCAGAAGCAAAACGTCACAGGAGTGACAGGAGAATATGCAAAACGTGTGAAATCGGTACTCGCAGCTAAATGCTTCTATAAAAGGAAGGGCAATGATGCAACTAAACATTTTCCCTGAAAATGGTTTTTCTTGAAATATAATTATAAGAAATTAATTGTAAGGCTTCACATGTAAAAGAATGACCGGAAAGCTGGAGGAGTGATGTAGTGTGATTTGCTGAGGAAGATGTTGCTGAGGAGTTTGGAACCAACAGAAGTGTCTTTCGTGCACTTAGATAGCTTTCTAGACCATGTGTACAGCTATTAGAAACATTGGTAATGGCTACCTTAGGAAAATAACTGCTATAGATGACCAAATATCGTTCTCAAGGCGAAAAGATTCTGAAACTAGTCAGCAATCGTTATTGCTCAGCAACTAAGTACAGCAACGAGGGAATGAGTGTCGCGTTTTACTGTGTCTGAATGCTTTCATAAAGATCACGTATTCAACAACCATCCTGAAAGCTGAATTCCTTTGAAAGTTGGCCATTAGTGACACCATTTAAAGTGTTTCAAGGTGCACAGAAACTAGAAGTCTCATCAATGGAGTCTTGTCCTCTTTACGGATTCGAATCATTTCTATGACACCAGCGATTCTCGACGTCAGTTTATTTGAAAAAAGATCAGGGCACTATTTCATCCATGGGATGAAATAGTGCCCTGATCTTAGAGTGATTAAATTCATTAGATTAGAGAGATAAATAGAGTGATTAAATTCACCGAGAAAGACCATTACGGTAGTCCTGTTGTTATTGCCTGAAAAATTATTATGCAGTACGAGTAGACAGAGCTTCGCGTCTTCATCAGTGGTTCTGCAAACGAAAATCATTACTCTAAGGAGGTGGCTCTTCCCCATGTGCATCTGTTTAGATGTGCTGTTGAGTAAGACTTCATTTTTATGCATGACAATTCATGGCCACACCAAACTCCTGCTGTCTAACAGCAGTTCGAAAGGGAAGGTATCACTTGAATAAATTGGCCAGTGTAAATATCCCCTGATTTAAATCCCATATGACATAAGTGGGATGCTTTGTTTATACGTCTTGTGGCATAACATTCTCCGAGGGACACCCAACAACTGAAACAGAAGCTTATTGAAGTAAAGGTTATTCTTAACTCAAGAACTGTTGAACAATCTGATGCTGAGTATAGAAAGATGGTGAGAAACAACTACTGCAGTAAAAGGAGGGCATATCCCATACTAAGGAAATTTTTCTTGTCGTTCATCCTCTTGGATAGACAATCATGTATAACAATATTATAATAGAGCTCTTTTTGTTTTATTCGATACTGTATGCATTGTATTCATTTTTGCTCTTCTATTCTTTCGTCATCGTTTAAGAACAAAATGCTGTCTCATATTTCTGAATTTCATATCTCTCAAATGATTTCTCGTACAATTATATAAAACAAACAGATATTGCTTAAGTTTTGTCCCACATTATATTTAGTAAGCTGCCTTTGACAATGGCCTAATAATAAAACATTTTTTTGAGAAATGATTTGGAAATCAAATAATTTTGCGGAAATTCTTAAAATCAGAAAATGTGAATGAAGATCAAGAATAAATAAATATTAAGTGGGCTGAAAAGATTACTTCCTTTTTCTGATAAAACTTGACTTTCGAAAGATTGTCTACCTAACAATACGAGATAGTTTAAACAATGTATTAATTTAATTAAATACTTTAGGCCCACATTCAAGAAGTGCCATTGAGTATGTACAAATTATCGTAAGAAACCCAATTCTTACTTGGTCAAATATATTTTGTATGTCAAGCTTAATATCATAAAATTATATTCAAACCTATTACAGTAGCTGAAATTGATTATTCTTGATAAATGTAAGAAATTTCATTTTTGGATCTTGTGAAATATTCTCAATATCTTCTCAATGTAATTCTGCATCAAATTTTAAACATTAATTAAAGATAAAAATACATTAGGGTGTTTTTCCTTAAAGGATTAATTTTTGACGAAATATTGAGTGAAAAATATACCTTCTGTTTCTAATTCAGCAGCTAAAAGCATCTCTTTTTCTATAAGTTTAACAAAGAACGAAAAAGTAGGTAATGTTCAATTTTGAAATTTCATCTCAGTCCCTAGATTATTTAATGATATTATGTGGATGCCCTAACATTTTCAAAGAAATCGCAAGATCTTTTATTTTCTTATACTTAGTGAGCTCTTAAGATCGTAAGAATAACCATTAACATGGATAGATATTCATTTAAAAAGCAATATATAGATCTAGTTACTATTAGTATGGTGCGTCCGGTATCAAATTAATTAAACGTCTGAAGTTATCCTGTGACAGATGTGACCGCAAATCTTGAGCAGCCTCCTCCAAATCATGTACAGAGTACTCTGGCATTTCAGCTAGTTTCAAACATGGTCTATCGCGAACAATTCTGGGGAGCGGGTTGGTTATGAAAAAATCAGAACATGATGTAGGACATCTTCAATAACTCGAGTTGTATGCGAATGAGCATATCTTGCTATAAAACTGCCCCTGAAAGGTCATTTAGGAAAGGTGCCAAGTAGGGTCGAATAATTTCAGCAACAGGACGATGGCCCGTTAAGGTTCTACGTGCCACAACTATAATGGACTAGCTATGATAGGGTATGGCCCTTATCATAGACCATTACGCCTGTTGTGTGGGCAATATGTCATGTGACAGTCTGAGTAGAAGTGTACCGCTCACGAGGTTGCCTTCACACCCGTACGGGGTTACCATCTGTCCACAAAATTAACCGTAATTCATAACTAAACACCGCAATTTGTCAATCTGTGGCATTCCACTTTGCTCAGGCTTGGAACCACTCTAGACGGAGTCGCCAATGTTGCTGCTTTAAAGGCAATACACGAAACGGATACTTGGATAGCAGATTCACTTCCACCGAGCGTCTTAAAATGTTTTGGGAAACAACTGGCAATTTTATATCTGCGTGTATCGTATAACGAGTTACTATGGTATCCATGAGAGCTTGCTGCAAAATCCTTCGATCCTCTCACCTCGTCGTCTTCCTGGTCCCCCCAGATCTGGTACGCCGCACGCAGGTACCATCTCGTGTCCACTGCTCCCAACATGTTCTGACGGTACACTCCGAATGATTGAGCTAAAGAGCAATACGGCGCGTCGACTAGCCTGTGGTTTTCAAGTCCCTGATGAGGCCACTCTCAAACTAGTTTAATTGATCAAAATCTCTTCTCACACATTTCCCTGGCATCCTTCACTTATAAAGTCCTCCTAGGGTCGGCATGGGATCATCATGTTTCTAAATTTTCCATTCTGCGCCGATTTATACAAAATAATAAAATATATATGAAACTTAACTGTTTGCCACCGTAAATGCAACACTCTGCAGGAAGCATGAAAATAACGAGAAATTTACTACATGCATTAGTGGAGGTCATATATACAAAGTATTAGAATTTCAGCCCAGACACACGTCACGCGTACCTGTGGCGACACTTCAAAGCAAATTTTAAATTCGGCAATTGTGTTTTTCTCGTGGTTTTTTTTAAACGATCAGTTATCCCTGATAAAAAAAACAGCAATCATTTTTAATCAAGTATCCAAATTCGACAAAGGAATGATAGTGGCCTACCGAGATTTTGGATTAACTTTCAGGGAAATCGGTAGTCGTGTTGGACGAAACCGAGGAACTGTAACGCGGATTTATGGCCGTTGGATGCAGGAGGGTACGACGTACCCACGTGTTCGATCACATCTACATCAGTGCACCACTTCATGTGATGACAGGCAAATTTTGCGCATAGCATTGACGAATCTCTCAGCCACATAACGAACCATAGCACAGCACATTCAGTTTGTAACGCAACATCCAGTGTCTGTGCGTACTCTTCGACGCCATTTACAGCAAAGTGATTGGTCCGCAAAACGTCCATTGCTTCGTCTAGATTGACGCAGAACCACAGGTGTTCCCGTCATCAATAGTGCGATGAAAGAAGGATGTTGACGGCAGAATGGAATGCAATTGTCTTTACTCACGCTTCTGTCTGTGTTTACTCACGCTTGAGTCACGCTTCTGTCTGCAACATCACAATGATCGCATTCGCGTCTGAAGACACCGCGGAATGGGTATGCTGAACAGATGCACTGCCATACAGCTATAATGGTATGAGGTGGTATTGAATATCACTGTCATACTCCTCTAGTACGCATTGCCGGTACTTTAAACAGCTAGCTCTACATCTCCGAGGTGCTAGAAACAGTTGTCTTTTCTTACCTTCAGATCTTGCTCACAGCCATATTTCAACAGGATAATGCGTGGCTGCACGTGGCAGCCATTGTCAAGGGTTTTTCATCACTCGTCAGATTGAATGGCTTCCCTGGCCGGCTTGATCTCTGGATCTTTCATGAACAGAAAGCATGTGGTTATGGTTGCTCAATGATTGACCCAAATTATATCGCCAGCTCTACTTTGGGAACATGTAGAAGCTGCTTGGTTTGCTGACCTCAAGAACACATCAAACGTCGCTTTGAATCAATGCCGAGGCATATGACAGTGGTGATTTCCAACAGTTGCATCTACTCTAACTACTGATTTTGGCAGGAACCACACTTCACAAAAGTCTATAAATTTAATCATTTGATGCTTGGTCAACATGTTATCTACAAAATAAATTTTGTGGTGATATCTCTTGTCTTTCTCTGTGTTGCGATTTGGGTGGCAAGCAGTATATATATATATATATATAT
>JAPDSC010083586.1:109160-143833 GCA_026290005.1 Latrodectus geometricus | reverse complement strand
ATATATATATATATATATATATATATATATATATATATATATATATTATTATTATTATTATTATTATTATTCTGCGCTGATTATAGCATCATTGTGGGATGTGTGGTTAGGCTCATTGACACCAAACTTGGATCATTTGCATATTTGATGTTATTAAACTTGTTTGGAAAGTTTTGTACTCGTACCTTTCTTCCTATTTGGTGCCCTATTTTTTATGTTCCTGATTGTATTTACCATGATATCTTGACCATATACAAGATAGTCATCTTTTTTATGCCATTTGTAGGATATACTGTCTTTTGCGAATTCGATGTTATTAATTTAAGTAAGCGGTCTTAAATAAAGTAATATTCTTTATCAGTTGATTAATGCCAACAGTTATCAATGATGTGGAACATTAAGATGACATTTATTAACATATAATTTGAACTCTGTATGAACAAATAAATACAATATTTTTGCATTTATGTATTTTGAATAGAATTATTTAATATTTACGCTAATAGACTTCTTTAAAATTATTATAAGAAGAATTTTTTTTCTAATGCCCGGCAGCTGATTGGATTTCCACCTTTCAACACAACAAAATTCGGAAATGATGACAACTTTTATAGTGGGGCACTCAGTGGTTGTGTCATCGTTGCCTTGAATGTGGGTGGATCTTCGTAGTTTAGAAACATAGACCAAGCAGAAGACACCCAGACTTGGCTTATCACCCTCTGAGATATCATTTTAAATTGAGACCAGAACATATTTAAAGTGCTCCAAACGTTTTTAGCGAACACGATGGATCTTCTGTCGGGATTGAAACTCACTACCTCCCGAAAATGTAAATAAATGCCTTAACCAACCAGGCCATAGCGGCATTTATATAAGGAGAAAGTGAAATATAAAATTTATTCATATGTGTACCAAGTTAGCTATAAATGTTCAAGTCTATCAATTATTTGAGGATCAACAATATTGATTTTATATAAATTTTAATGGTGATTTTTGAAAGGTTATATTTTTACGAGGTACCTCAGATTACACTATATCAAGAATTATAAGACATCGCACTTTAAAAACAATATTTATAACTCATTTTCGTAGATAAAATAATTACAAGGGCTTAAACTAAACAATAAACTCATATGTTCTCTCATTGTCTTTTTAGTGATTGACTTTGTTAGAATACATGGACTCATGAACCAGATCTTGCTGCTGCTAGATCATGCAGGATTTGAAACAACAACATATCATAGTCATGTGTTATCACCAAGCATAGATGATCTTATGCTCTTGGAAATTAATACTCATCCTGTCATGCGTTATTAAAACATAAGACAAGATGCCTACTCGCATCTTTTGAAACATTGCATTATGCTTTAAGTGACTGCCTTTGATAGATACAAAATCATGTCCATGGTATTAACAATGTACAAAATATTAGGAAAGCAGAAAAGTTACATTATGATTGTTATATAAGAAATAGTCTAGAGTCATGAAAGTCGTAGGGTTTCTGACATTACCTTGTTTCAAAAATCCCTAAGAAGGACATGAAATTGAAATATATTTCCACAACAACAATGTGTAATTTTCATCTGATTCTATAAACATAGTAATATACAAGGTGGCAAGTATAACTTATTAAAACTCGAGACTTTTCACAAAAGAATGTTCAAACTATGGTTGCTACTCATTTCTTAAGAAAGCTAGTTTCTAATCCAAAAATCTCTTTAATTAAATTTCCCATCAAGAGTGATTATTATCAAGTGAAATTAAATTTCCCATCATTCAGAATCAAAATCTTCAGCTTTCCAGACTGTTAACATAATGCATAAAGATAGCACCAATCAAGTTGACCTCATCTATTTCGTATGATTAAAGGCAAACATCACCATCGACTCTAAAATTCTTGGGAAAGTAATGTCTAGAGATCGACTACAATCAATATTAATGACTGGAAAAGGATATTGCACCTCTTTTTTCTGCATTCACATTTATTGGGGTGAATGCTTTGAAATCGCGTAATGCACATCTTAAAGGTCTAATGCTGATGTAAAGTATTTTAATATCCAATTCTTAAATTGCCTCCACGAAGGACTTTTCATAGATAATGGACTGTATTCAAATGTTACATTGGAGGAAAACTGGAAAACTCCCAAGCATTCACTTTGATAGGTAGACTCACCACGATCTAACCTCTGTTGTTCAACAGTAGCTGGGATTGATCCCAGGATCTTTTACTCTGAAGAGCGCTATCCTGCCTCTAGGCCATGATGAGCCCCGGGCGGATGTTTGAGAGTTTTTTATGTTTCCTCTCTTTCGACACGTGAATTGTCAATGATAAGTGTATATGGAGTGAGTATTCAAATGTCCTACAAGAACCTTCGGTTGGTTGAGTGTCCATTAAGCGGTGTCAAATCCATTCCAAAAATATAGCCAAAATGTTTGTATAATAAATAGGTACGACCCCCAATGAGTTATTTGACATTATCTGCAGCATAATGAACTTCGAACAGTGATATGAAGGGAAATTTCATTCCATTCACATTACCTGGGGAACTTGATATGAATCTGAATATTTCAAACTCTAAACTACTTAGTCCTCATTTCAGTGAGAAATTGTTTCTCCAACTCATTTCCTTACATTGCTGTATTATTATGACTCAATTCTCAAAATTACCATTTTTCTCTTTTCAATTTGACAGTACGTGATCACATTCAAAATAGTTCAAATACTTATTTAATACTTTTGGTTCTATCTCTAGTAATTTAAAAAAAAATTGTAAAATTGAAGTTTTAAATGGTTTTATTACACTAAAACCACTGCATTATTAAAGTTTTACATAGCAGAATAATTTATAATTTATATACCTCAGTTACAACTCACCGGTACCCATTGGTAAAACATTACTCTTTAGAGTACAAGATCTCTGATTCAATCTCAGACACTGTTAAACAACGGAAGATGAATGATTTCTGATTTTTAAATGCACATCAATCGAGGTGAGCATGTCCCAATTTTCAAAGTTTCTTTCTTTGTGACACGTAAATATAGCTCCATTCAAAAATTAGAAGCTTATAATCAGATTTTATTCAACAGATTTCACTTATAAGGCTATATATAATGCAATTGTTTGTACTTAAATTCTAGATAATTGGTCATTTTCAGGCAATTTTCTTTTTCTGAATATCATGTCAAAATGTCGAACTAAAGGAAAAACAGTGCATGAATAATGACAGCAAATGCATTAAAATTCTTATAAACAATTTAATATGTCATATTATTAAAAATGTTTCTTGGGGTATTGTAGCTTAACAAAATTTATATTTACAAAATATAATAGATTATTTGTAACGTACAATATATTTCTCTTTGACGACATTGATAATTCTTCTGGCCATGAACAGGAGCAGGTGCTAAAAGTGTTTGTGTGTCATTTAGAACCATGACAAATGGTGTATATTCTTATTGAGGACATGTCTTTTGTAAGTTTAGCGACTATAATATTTAAATTATTTGGACTCTTACATATAACATAATAAGTGACATAAATATAAAAAAGTAATCAAAATAACATCTATAGATTTAACTATCAGTCACTGAGATACAATACAGGAGCGATACCTTGATGTATTGTACTTTTGTAAAATTGGAATGGAGGAAAAAGAAATCAAAATTTAAAAAAAAACATAAGTACAAATGAATCAACGAAACAATTTTATAATACAGGACGCTACCATTCGTAAAAAATACTCTCTTTTTAGTGCATACAAATAATGTACATTCAAAATGACATTTACAAAAATTTAGGGAATGTCTCATTGAATGAGAAATCTATCACTTTAAAAGGTACATTGTACTCAATCCTAGAGATGTACCAAGATGTGAATCTCAATTCTTTTTATAAAAACTTCCGTTCATAATTTCCTGGTTTAGTTTTATAGTCACTCAACGCTCATTTTTTCACTCGTTTTTCAGGATCTACAGATTAAAATGGATTCCGAATCACTAGAAATATGAATGGTCATGGTGGGAACCGAATCCACGAACTATTGAACCGAATACCAGAACGATAAACATTTCACTGTCAGTTTTTTTGCTCACAATTTCTTAGATCCATGCTTATCCTCTCCCACTTAGGATAATTATTGTACCATGTGACATAGAAGGGTATTTAAATAATGAGGTCTGTTCAGACACTACCTTTTGAGAAAATGCTTTCTGTTTCTTTTAATAAGAAGAAAACTCTGGGTGTTAGTTCTGCTTGTAAGTTTTGAGGTAGTTGTTGATTAATGTTTTGCAGTTTCCCTTTTATATTACTCAGTCACATCCTTTCGCTTCTGCAAATGTACCAAGCAAGAAAAAATCTGTAATTAATGTATTTACGATAAACTCCTGGTACAATGATTGCATGAATTCAAGACATAATTAATTATATATACGGGTTTAAACAATGTTTTCACGATGAAATGCACTCGAGAAATGATTTTGTGTCTGGTACATTTAATTGTAACTGATCTTATCAGCACTCTTTTTTAAGCTGATAAAGATTTTTTTCTACGATGTTTTAAAATGATCTCAAAGCTTTTTATTAATGATTAAAATATTGTCTTTAAACAAATCTAGTTTATTTATCTTATCTTTTATATATAACGTTATGCATTTCCTATGATAAAACACATGTTTCTATTTGTGAAATACATATTTCAACTTACAGGAGGGGTATACTGCTTTACATATAGCTGCAAAGTATGGCCATGTTGAGGTTCTTCATGCATTAAAGTCTGCTATGTCTTGGAGATATGCTAGCAAAAAAGTAAAGTACAAAACATTTCTATTTTTAAAAAATTAATATCTTTTTATCAGAAGAATAGGTTTATGTGCCTTATGTGTACTGTGCCGTAGAAGATAGGCTACATTTTTGTGAAAATATTAAATATAATTTATAAAAATAATATATATATATATATATATATATATATATATATATATATATATATTGAAAAAACTGGATTTTTAATAAACTTAAGTTTATTACCATTCCTACATGCTCATATCATTAGCATATTTATTTTTATTCTATTCAAAAAACATTCTTGCAGTGTTTGTCACTATTACAATTTCGATCAATTGAAACAATTATCCATTAGTCTTTCTTATTCCTTACTTTTTTTTCCTTATTTAATGATATCCACTTTATTTTTTTAGACTGGATTAACGGCATTACATATAGCAGCGAGTTATGGGCAAGAAGATTTTGTGAGGGAGATGTTAACTCAAGTTCCTGCTACAATAACCAGTGAGAAACCATCAGAAAATCCTGAAGGAGATGTAATTAAATGCTTTTTAAATTACTTAACTCAGTTCTAAGCAATACTTATTTCATTGTCATTTCAATTTCCAAATTTCGTTTTATTTTCTTTTACATTCTTCCGTATTCATTTTTTAAATGTCATTCAAGTGAAATATATGAAAAATTAATATGATGAAAAAAAAATTGGACATAATTAAGTTACATTTTCAATTGTTGATTTAAAAAGGTGGGTTATGTTATTACATATTCCGGTTTATGTTAATACATAAAGTATTAATTACTGTTCTTGAAAATAAATTTAAAGAAAATAAATATTTTATATATACTGTAAATTTTTTTCCGTCAAAACATTAACTATTAAAATTTATTGACATATTATAAACATGAATTATTTATTATAAACATAGATTATTAAAATTTAATCTTTCTTTTGAAGAATGATATAGTTATTTTTCATTTTCTTTATCAGTACGGCTTCACTCCTTTACATATGGCTGCCAGACATGGAAGGGAAGACGTTGTGCGAATGCTGCTAAATAGTGCGGGGGTGCAAGTTGATGCTGCCACAACTGTCGAGGTAATTTACTATGGTCTAACCAAATAGATTTAATACAAGATCATTGTGTTGAAAATCTCTTGCTTTTTATTTATGCTTTTCCACGCAACGTTAGACATAATTCAAAATTACAAAATTGTTTGCAGAATCATGTTTTACAAAAAAAGAACTAATATTAAATTAAAATTTAATTTGTTGCCTTTTAAATATTTATTTAAAATCATGGCATAAAAGTATAAAATACAGTTTATTAAATTGAATTGTCATATTTTGCATCCTCTACATGAGTAACATAACTATTAGTTATATTAATAAGTCTCAGTATTTATTATAAAATCTTTTTTTCCAGAAACTTTTATAAATTATAATCACAAGTTCACAACTTCAATTAATTTTAGAGCAATTGTTTTAATTTTGTGGTTTTGAAAAAGGTATAAATAGAATTCATTTCTTAGAAATTTGTTTATGATTTTCGCCTCATTTTATTTTTATCATTTTGTTTGTTATTTTCCTGAAAAATATAATTATTTTATTTATTTTAGAGCTATGTAAATAAATTATATTTCAACCATATATTTCAACGAAAATCTTTCAATAAGACAAATTATTAGAAGAGAGAAATTGCTTGTATTTTATTTCTATTTTCTTATTTTTCATATTAATACTTTGAATGTTAAGAATTATTAAAAATTTGTTTATAATTACCATAACATAACAACAATAATTTTTTTAATAAAAAGTGTATGTTTAAAATTCTCTATTTTACATTCCATAGCTTTTATTTTTTTAGTTCTGAATAATCATAATGTGTGTAATGCGCGTGATCACGCTAATATATTTTTTTAAAAAATAATTTATTCTCCTAGGCAACCATGCCTTTACATCTTGCAGCAAGAGGTGGCCATTTAGCTGTTGCTGGTTTGATATTGAGCCGAATTACTGATAAATTCCATTCCGGGGATAAAAAGGGAAGAACACCTCTACACATGGCTGCTGCTCATGGTCATGAGGATATAGTACGTCTTTTGCTGGGACAGGGTGCAGATATAAATGCAGCAGATAATGTAATATTCAATTTATGATACATTCTGAGTACATGCATAATTGTGTTACGAAAATATTTAAGTAAGTTATTATTTTTTTCATTTCACAGAATGGTTGGACAGCATTACATTACGCAGCAAAACAAGGATATTTGGACATGATACAACTTCTTATAGACAGTGGTGCTTCATCTACTGCTGCTGCCACGGTAGATATACTTAATTTTTGTTCCTTTTCTATGCTTAATTAGTTCAAAACACATTTATTTTATAAACTCTATTGTTTCCTTAATCATTCATAATGTATTACACTTTTAGTGGTGTAATTGTAATTTTTGTGAATATTCAAAATTTAAATCCAAAATTTTATAATTAACATGAATTTGATGCAATTCTGCAATTCATATGTTAGGGTTATAAATAATTTTATACATGATATTTTAAGCCAACTATTAAATCTTGGAACTCTCCACAATTTTTGATATTTTATTTCTATCACAAAATATAAAGTTTTGATTATTCCATTTATATCACTTATAAGAAAAATGTAGACAAACACATTTATTTCATTTTTTGTGTGTCTAAGTGTGGAACAATTATTTAATATAATCTCTATTATGAGTATTTACAAAGAGTATTCTTTAGCTAAAACATTTATCTTTTTAGAATCTATTTACCTAAAATTTTACTAAAATGACTCAAAGGGCTAAGAAAAATCATTATTATGGTTTAATTCTATCTTATCATTTCAATGGTTTTGAATGAAATTAAATTTTATAAGTAAAAAGGTTAAAAAAATTTTATCAAACTTTATAAATTAAATCATATTATGAATTTGATGTTAAAAATTTATGTTAAAAATATTAATATATAAGTTATTTTTTCTTGCCCATATCTCAAATATGTAAGAATTACAGATCATTTAACAAATTCTAATAATTCTATATTCATAAATGTAACTATTAAATTTTTATTTCCCTTAAAATTTGATTGTTTTTATTTATATTTGTAACTCTAAAATTTGTTTCATTTCAAGCATTTTTGAATAATTTGTTAATCTTAGGACGGCAAAATACCTCTCAGTATCGCAGCAAATGCTAATCACTTAGACGTTTTGAGATATCTTTTTAAAAGGGAGCATAACACAATAGATCTTATGGAAGATTCGTCGGTAAGATAACTATTCTCAAGCTTTCATTTACTTTTTTTTTCTAATTTAAAACTATTCTTTAACTTAAACTTAAGATTTTTTCTTCAAAATATTTTTCTTTTCAAAAATATTTATTAATATTTATACTTATTTTGATTTAATTTCAGTCCTTTCTTAAACCAAAATTGTTTAGAGAAGCCCTGCAACAAATTTTAAATAATATATATCTCTAAAAACTCCATTTGTAAATAAAACATGAGTTTTAATTTTGTGAAAGATATAAAAACTTGAAACTTTTATTAAATTAGTTTCTTTATTTGACTGATGAAATTTTGAAAATGTTTCCATTTCTGAAAAATGAAACTGTGACAGGAAATATTACTGAAATGAGATTAGTGAATGTGTCACTGTAAAGCTTTAAACTTAATTACAAATAAGAGCAATAATTTTATTTTTTAATTATTATTAACTTTTATTATTTAATTACAAATAAGAACATTAAATTTTATATTGTTTTAGATGACATAAAAAACTGTTCACAGAAACTGAAAACATAGAAACTGTACATGGGATTTTAAGCATTTATGTAGTTAAAGGCCATATTTTTATAGTAATTACATTTATTAGTATTAAATGAGAAAAAATATGTAATCCTTGCTAATGAGAGAAAAGTATCAGGAAAACATGATGTTATAAAATTGTTCTTAGTCCATTATTTATGGTTATTAAAATTAATTTCTAGACACTAAACACTGGTTTTGTGAAAAAAAAACATAGAGATGTAAAATTCTGCATAGTAATAAATCACGAATTTAATTACTATGCTTTTTACAGTTTAAATTAATTAATTTATATTTAAATATATATCCTGTAATTAATATAAATGTAAAATAATATTAATTACAATACAAAATCTAAAAATTCATTTTTAATACTAAGTTCTACATTTATAATTACTTTAAAAAATTGTCAATACTAAATATAGTTAAATAAATTTTGCCTCTAAACTTAAATAAATATTTATTTTCGAAACTGCTTGAAATTTTTGCTTCAAATTGAACCTTGGTAAAACTATCTACTGGTTTCTTAAAAGATATGTAATTTTCTCATTTATTAATTTCTACAATATCTTGATATTTAAATAAAGACTTACTTAAATACTCAAAAAAATTTAATTCGAATAAAATAAAATTATATGTTTCAATATAGTTTTAGGACTTGTTCAATAATTACAAAAAAAAATTTATATCCTTCAGTTAAAAATATAATGATATATATATATATATATATATATGAAATTTATCATTTAAGTGTAAATATTTATAATTTAAGAGTAATAAAATAAAAATTTCATCAAAAATAATAAAATTTCTCATATTTATATTCACTTTATTAATTGTTTGACAACTATCTGTATCTCCATTAATCATACTAATAATTTCAAGCATTTGTATCAAATGACTTCACGATATATTCGACTACCATTCTTTGAAACTTTTGTAATTCCATTCATAATTATTATTATATTTTACAGTTCCTTGTTGATCTTATGGTCTGTGGAAAGCAACGTGAAAATCTCCCACTTTTAGAGTTCGTCTTTGTATCACCCGCTCCAATTGATACAGCTGTGAAGATGTCTCGCCGATACGAAGACTTAGCTCAAAGAGAAAAAGAAAGAGCAAGAGATTTGGAGAATATGGCTGTTTTCTGTGAAACACTTGCATCAGACCTTCTCGCTATAGCAGCCAGCCATAACAATGCTGGTGCACTTCTTCAAGCAGGAGATCATAAAAATACTGTTTTTCTTGACGTTCTTATAGAACTTGAAAGAAAGGATGTAGTTGCTCATTCAGCTGTTCAAAAATATCTCTCGGATGTGTGGATGGGAAATCTTAAATGGCCCGCCTGGCAAATAATTCTCTTATTTTTAGCATTTATTTTTTGCCCTGTAACATGGATGGCATGTTCCCTTCCTTTGCATCGATTAGCAAACATTCCTATAATTAAATTCATGGCATATCTTGTCTCTCATATTTTTTTAATATTCTTGTTGTGTTTTTCGATTTTAAACCCATATTTTCCACTTTGGAGCTCTACTCAACTTCTTCCATATCCCCATGAATGGTTGCTTTTATTTTGGATTTTAGGTTTTATGGTTGCAGTAAATGTAAATCCTAGAGAAAGAGGTGGGTTAGGGTGGATCAAATTGGTAATTGTAACATTTGGAGTAGTGGCAATAATCATTCATTTATCGGGTTTCTTCTTTGTCGATGATAACCGACTCGTAATACTCTATATACGTAATCAACTACTAGCAGTTTGTTTACTCCTAGCTTTTTTTGAATTCCTGAATTTTTTAACTTTCCATCACTTATTTGGACCCTGGGCAATCATAATCAGAGATCTTATGAAAGATTTGATGAGATTTTTAGCCATACTAGCTATTTTTCTCACTGGGTTTTCACTGCACATATGTGCTGTTTATCAACCAGTCTTCGATCCTGGAAATAAAACCGTAGCTGTCGGAGCTGAAGTTTTTCAATCTCCAATTGGTACATTTGAAATGCTTTTTTATGCGCTGTTTGGCCTTGTAGAACCCGATTACATGCCACCAATGCATTTGAGCCCTGGTTTTGCAAAAGTAATAATGAAAGTTGTTTTTGGTGTGTACATGATGGTCACTGTAATAGTTTTAATAAATTTATTGATAGCTATGATGTCAAATACATATCAAAGAATCCAATCCCAATCTGATAAGGAATGGAAATATGGTCGGGCTAAGTTAATACGAAATATGAATATGACACTGCCTACTCCACCTCCACTAAATATCATTACATTCATCCCAACCTTAATCAACAGATGGAAAGCAAAAAAAGCAGGTAATTTCAAATATATTAACATAAACTGATTATAAATTTTGTGTACGCTAATTCATTAATATTAATAAAATTTGCTTTTAGGCATATTTAGATTTCTTATTTAACAAATATAACATTTAACGATTCATTGAAATCATTAAATTTTTTCTTATATTAACATGAAAAATTACTTTATTATAAAGTTTACTTACAGAAGGTACAGAGAGGATTGAGATGTACAGTTTCATATATGCGAAATATTTATCCTATTTCACCAATAAATGTTAAAAATAGGCAAATAGATGTTGCATAATTTTAGATACACATTTAGTAACTGTAAAATATATACTGCAAATAATTTTTCATCGTTTTGAGAGTAAAAGGCAGATTGATTTTCCATGACACTCAATTTTTAGAAAAAAATAATACTGAAAGTCATCAATAGAACAAAAGATAGACTCTTGCAGTTTTATTTTTTTAAAAATAAAGATTGGTAACATTTTAATGACATTTATAAATAGAAACAAACGTGTCATTTTTGTTTACTTTCGATTACTGTTGATCGACAACTTTGGGTGACAAGAGTACCATAGAGATGATGATACATAAACAGTACATTGTGGACAAAGAGATTTTCTAAATAGTTTGATTTATCATTGATCCATAAAATGTTATGAAGTAACTCATACTACACTTACTCCCGTGTTTCTTGTACTAGATTTATGTAATAGATAATATACTAGCTTTACCATAATAAGAATTCTTGGATAAAGATTTCATATAAAATATTCTATATTTAATATCAAATCCCAAGAAAATATTTGTGTAACTGAATGTTTTGTGAATAAGAAATGACAATTTTATGGATTTTGAATATTTCTGACTTTTTGTATCTCCACATATTAGTGATCTGTCGACATCTGACCCTTTATTGCAGAAGTAGTTTTATATACAGTATTATCTAAAGCATTTTTATGAGCATCACATGCGCAAAACCAAATTCCTTACTTCTTTATATTGGCTTAGTCGGCTAAAAAAATTTTGGAAGCATTTTATTGATATCGCTATTTAAATTATCCTCATTCTTGTAAACATTTTCACTATAGAAGCTCATATTACATAGTTATTCCTTAAAAAGCTGCTGTGTAAGAATGAATAATACTAGTATAAAATTTTAAAATTCGTTCAACTGACCTTTAATTTATGGTTTCACATCTGCTATAAAAAATACTAAAAGAATCTCATATTTGAATCAAACTATATCCGTTATTATGTAATTTTATTTTGAAATAAACGAAAAGCTTTCAATAATCATATAGAGGATTTTTTTGCAGTGGTTAAAAAGATGCCTATTAAAAAAATTTTTATATACTTAACCATATTTACGATTTCCCAAATTAACAGGATATTGTAACAAAAATTTTTATAGCAGAAACCTTTTTGCTATAACATTATAAGCAGAGAACAATAACACTTCGTTAACTGTGTCAACCTATAAAACTAAGAGGTTCACGTTTTAAAAGAATGTAACAATTTAAAATGATACATTAAATTATAAGTTTCTCAATAAAATCCCATTTTACTACTTGTAAAATAATTTTAAATATATTCAAATAGTGTAACTAATTTACTAATAATATCGTCATCAGATAATAAAATATATCCATACAAATAAATTATACAAACGCTTAAAGTGTGTTATAAATAATTTAATGGTAAAATTATAGTTCATAATATATGGAATAAAGTTTTAAGTCATTTGTTGCAAAAAGGACTTATACATATAATATAACTATCATTCATAATTTTTATTTTACCTTACATATGTAATAATGATTAATTTAAATGACTTTAAATGAAAAAGTAATATATATAATAGTATTGATATTTATAAAGATGAAAATAATTTTCTTTTGAAGCGGAAAAGAGAGCAGGTCGTACAGAGCCTAAAATAGAAAAAGGTACAACAATATTGTGGTTACTTGGGCATGGGGCAGCTAGATCTTGGTTTAATAGAAAAATGCGGAAAAGACCTATCCAAGTATCACCTGTGGGTAAGTAATCAAATAATCTTAAAATTCATAAAATCTTATCTTTTCAAAATTATTACTATTATCAAAATCTGTTAAAATTTTACATCAGTCTTTACATACATATTATGATTTCACCATGCGGCACCATTTATCCAGTCTCTTAGAATGGATTTATGACCCCCAGGTGAACTATATTATTCGCCCTCCCCAACTTTTGTAATTTGTCACCCCTATCTTTTGCAATCAAAAAGCCTTTCCAGAATTAAAATTCTACCGCATTTTTTTCAAATGCCAATTCTTTACTGCTTTCCTTAATGCTAATTTCCCTTGATTGCCAAAATAATTTAAGTTGTAAATCTTGACATATACACTTTAAGTAAATTTAATCGATTTGAATTTAGAAAACATTTTACAATAGTCTAAGTAAATATTAACGATATTTTGAGACTCTTATTAAATAATTTCAAATCATAAATAAAGTTTAATAAATTTAGTTGATCAGAATCAGTAAGTTCTTTTTTAGTAAATAAGTTCTTTTTTAGCCAATACGAAAGCTTGATAAAGATTGCATCTTTCATCATTGACTCTTGATATTGTTACAAATTTTAAAAAGACTATTTTAGAGTTGTTGGATCCTTTCCAGAATTTCAACTTATTCTATTTAATGAAGAAAGTAGTTTTCGTTTCATGCGAGAAATCAGCAGTTCTAGTCCATCGCTAAAAATATGCTTGAAGATTTAATAAAAATGCCGAGTTTTCTACATAAGATTTTGACACAAATTAAACGCTTGTAAACGAATTCGTCAAGTTTCTCTAATATTTATCCATTTCTAAGCTCACTGATCTACGTTAAGATCTTCCGCTTGCTCACAGTTTTGACCCCATTTACGGTTACTAGAGATCTAAGAAATGCAGGAATGAAAATGGTTACATTGCTGCAATCGAAGATAGTCTACCCATTTTCGAGTTTAAACTTTGGTCTATTTTTGTCTTAAATAAGCATTAAAAGCATTTCTTTGAAATGATTTTGGGTTCTGTATTCAGCAACGTCTCTTGACGCCAACATGTCTTGAATCCTCTTTAAAATTTTGCACGTAGCAAAAATCATAACTTCCCCACGGTGTATGGACTTGCAAACATTCAAATTTTATAATCCTTTGCATATATCTCAATGCAACATTTAATGCAGATTTTCACGAAATACAAAATGCTTAGACAATATTCGGAATAAAAAATTGCAAATTTAAAAAACAATATAATAGCTCACTATTTACTTACTTTTTATTAAAATAATAATATTGCTAAAATAATCGATTTACTCTAAACATTTCATAACTAAAAAACTGTAATCAACTATTTAAATAAGTAAAATGGTGATTAAACTGCGCAAAAAAGAGACTTTTCTGCGAAGATTATTTCAAAGATGTTGAACATCTATCTAACTGGATTACTGAAAGATAAACTTTCTTTCATGGAATAAATCTCAACCGGAAAATGCTCAAGTCTAGAGTTACTGTTTATAAAGACAAAAACAAAGTAATTTTGAATGACAGGAGAGCATTTGGATGACAGTTGGTCTCGAAATCAATTCAGCGGAAGGCCGCAGCCCACCCTGGGCTGACACATCACTGAGAAGGGGAGGAAGAAAAATCGTGATTCAACCTGTAAGAATAAACCTTTGTTAATGAAAATTTTCTTAAATGTTCAATTTATTGAAATATAATTGCTGCAAAATGTAATTTCGTTTTGTAAATAGGGAAATCGTGTATTTGACAGGTTGCTTGCAGAATGAATAACGATTAGTAGTGAGGCTATAAATATTATCTTCTAAATTTAATCCACATTTTAGGCCGAACTATCAAATCACAAATTTAATGTGTATTTAAAGTCAATGCTAGATCCAAAAATGTATTTCTAAAAAAGCCGTTCTCCAAGGAAAATTTCTACTTTATAATAAAAAAACACATTTATATTATTATTTAGTGAAATCGAAAATCGAAACTGTATCATCCGTACTTGAGTTAATATTTGGTCACCCAACTCCAATAAAAATTTATATATTGATGCAAGATTTAAATTGCAATGAATAATAAAAAAAGTTGTTGTTTGGTATAAATTGTTAAAACATTATAATTGCAAAATAATTGGTATTTAAATATCAATTTTTATACAAATAAACGCATATTTGAAGGAAATACAAGATGGTGTAATTGTCTTTCATATATATATATATCATTACTATTTTAAATTTTACACATAATTATTATAAAAATTTCAGCTAAAATGAGAAAATTAAACTATGCAATAATTAGTCAAATTGATACCAAAAAATTAATTGATGAAAAAATCATTCGTATTTAGATAAAAAAAATTTGGAGGCAAAAAAGGGTTTTAAGTATTATTTTTATTATAAGTTTTAAATTAATAGTGAATGAAAGATTCTACTGTGAAAGTTGGTAAAATTGTTCCCGTGTCCACTGATACCTCATCTTTCGTAGGATGGTTCGTAGTCGTCAAATAGATTAGATTAAGTATATGATTAGTTAAGGAAACATGACTAGTTAAGGAAAACGGATTTTATAATAACAAAAATGATATATTACATAATATCTGCGTTACTCCTCTGACTTCATGACTGACAATTTCATACAACAGATACTTATATGCTATATTATGATGATAATACAAGTAACTCTTAAAAGTCCAGAAACTTATTCTTTACGAATGCAATACAATTCTAGCAGAAATATTATATAAAAGCTTTTGAAATTTATATACAATTTTTTTAAACAATTCAAATAAAAAAATAACCATTATTATTCAATTATAATGATGTTAAATGAAAGATGAACTATGTGATTATATTTAACATCATCAAATATAACAAATTATATGGAATAATCCGGATAGATTCAAAATATTAATTCCACTTATAAATTTGATATTTAATTTTGATAAAATATAAACATTTTTAACCATTAATGAAAAAGTCAGGAAAATGAATCTGCCCTATTAACCAGATTTCCTACACCAGTGATATTCAAAATTCAAAGAGGTAAAAGTTAATGTAAATAATTATTTTGATTTCCTAAAAATGGAAAAACTGAATGCAAATGTAGAATTTTTATAAAATTAAAAATAGTCGCAGTTAATTCATATAAACGGTACCATCATTTTTAACAAACAGGAAACAATGAAAGCATAAAGATCGTTATCCTTTTTCTCGTAGGATGAACTAAATTTTACAAGCAATCCGTTTGTGTTAAAGATTTACAAAAGTTCCCCAACTAGTCAACACACTTTCCGAGTGAATACTATTTCCCTTACACATTTTTCTCACTTAGGAAATTTCTTATTATAATATTGAACTTAATATTAGAATAGTTATATGAGCTAGAATTTTGCTATGCTTTTTATAAAGTTATTCTCTTTTTTTTACAATTTAGATTTTCGAAGTGGAGTAGGAAGCAGCCATGGTGATCTCCGGCCAATAAGTACAGTCATCAATTGGAAAAGCTTGGTCAACAAATATTTAGAAGTTAAAGGTATTGACTTAGGTACTACTCCACAAGATGGAAGTCAAGAAGATTGATGATAGCTTTAGGGAACAAATGAACTCACTCATTATTTTACTAAGCCCATCTCTAAAACATTATTCAACATCAATTACATATAACATTCATTTTCATTCGAAAGGAGCTTAAATGTAATTTATTTATAATAAATGACAATATTTTCCTTGTGAATAGACACCAAAACAAGAACAAATACCTCAGATTAACATTTTGTCAGTAAAAATTGAAATTCTTAAATAACTTTTGTCGATTTGAACTGAAATTTTTTAAGTATATTTTGTAAAATGCATTTATGATAAACTGACTTTCATATTTCAACATGTTTTTAGTGTAGTTTACTAAAAATATTTCATATTGCTAACATATAATTACTAGATACACATATAATCAGTTCTTATAAGATGGTTGCAGGATTATTTGTAATAAAGATACTAATATTCATTAAATCCTTTTATTTGAAAAACATAAAAATTATTTCAAACTTTTGTGCTAAGCTATTGTCATCATTTCAGAAAAAAATATAAAAATATTCAGATTTTTTATGAGATTCAAAATTGCTTCATATAAAGTAATTGTTTTTTACTAAAAAATTTCAGAAAAATCCTTTATATAGAGAATTTGGAGATAATTTAAAAGTTCTTTTTATTTTTTTCTAGCTAACAATTTCAATTCACATATAATATAGAATAATATTATTGTATATTGCCTACTTTTAATACAAATAATATTTTGATTCTTCATGTACATTGGATACCTAATGGGATTCTTTCTAATATCATTTGTGATCTTCTTTCACCCTCCAAAATAGAACAACTTAATGCTAAATGACAATCAATCTTCAGTATCCTCTTGAAATATTCAGTATTGCTTCTTCTATAGCTATTTATAGTTTTATTATTAGTGAAAAAATTTGCTCACGAGTTTACTTTTTGATGGTGCGACTTGACATGACATACAGTTATCCTTCTCTGCCTCTAGTTGGAAATTAGCTTTTTCAAATAATAATTGGTTCATGTTTAACCAGAGAAACTAGTTAATGTTATACAGAAAAACAGCCCTTGCTGTAATGGTAACTGTTACTCTTCAATTTTTGGTAGTGATCACAACTTGGATTCCTAGCTTTATTTAATCAGCGCCTCACTTTAACTCTACAGTTAATTTAATCCTCATAGAATCAAAATTTATCTCACAAAATAACATTTCTCCAATCATATATGTTTCAATCGATACGTTCGCAAAATAACACGTTGTTTGTAAAGGCAATCGATTCGGCTTTCTGCAGTGATATCCCACCAAAATTAAATTTTGCTCACTGATACGATATTCATATGCTTCATATTAATTATTCTTATTATCAGAAACAGCTTTACTTGTCGGTTAATATTGACTCCTTTGTTCTAATGTCTCTGGATGTTATGATCATCATAGACGACCTCATTAGTAAATGTGAATGGTAATGCCTGAAATTGTAAATTTTCATTTGATTGTTGATTTTATGCACCGATGAATTTTTAATTCTTTAGTAATTTTAGAAATAAAAAGCCTTCTGTATCTATTTCTAATTAAAATTTCTGTTCATATCTTTAATGTAGCTATGATCATGGGATGAAACATTTTTGATGAATCCCTTGAAAATAAATGGGTGTCCTAATAATACATTACCCATTGATGTCTTTGCTACATGAGATGCTGTTGTATAAGGATATTTACTTGGGGTTATCCCATGAATTTGGTATCTCAAAGTATTATGATTGAATCAACTTCCAGTTTATAGATGAAATAAGACATCTGAAGCTGTCAAAACTCTTTTTTTAATAGTTGTAAAAAAAAAATTCTGAAAAATTAAATGTCAGTCTAAATAGTTGAAAATTGATTTGTCTCAGGTAAGAGTTTAATTTATATTGTGGATATTACATTTTATATACTAATACTTAGTTAATTTTAATTTCTAGTTATGAAATGAAATTGTACTAACTTAATACTTATTAATATAAAACCAAGTAAATATGCTAAACCAGAATTATAATATTTTAAGTTTATGAGCACAGCATAAACTGTTACGTTATATGTAATGACAGTAAATCACGCAACAAACTGCCTGCAATCTATTGCTTAAACATCACAGCACTTATCAAACACAAAGCACCAAAATACCAAGGAATACCATTTACCATATATTATATCTGCATCATGTGTTTTTCAAAAGGCCTTAAACTAAAAATTAAAGAAACATATTTTACAAAATATTATATATTTTGAAAATCAAATGAAAATATACTAATTTTAAACAAAAACTCTGATAAATGAGATATGATATCAATATCTTTATTTAAAAATTATTTTTAAAAAGATACTTCTCTAGAGAATTATTAACAATAATCATTTAAAAATTAGTAATAAAATTATTTGGTATATAAAAATTATAAAAAATTAAAATGTATTTACATAATGTCAATAAAAAAGTTACATACATACAGAATATAGTATTGGAACAATAAATGTATATAATCCATTTATCACTTATCCTATATACTTTTCGTATGCTTGATATTTTGGTATGCATTTTTAACATTATACGTTAAATATATATTAAATTTGTAAATTTTTTATATTTTTTCCCATTGTTTTATTCTTGAGCAGTTTTGAAAAAAATTATCATAGTGAACATTTCCATGCGCAAACATAATTGAAACTAATATTTATCAAACTATAAGATTTTTGACTTAAATTATACAGCGAATATGGAAAAATAAATTTATTTATAATCAAATCAAAAAATCAGTTTTTATAAATTCATGTAATGCTTTATACAACTACATACATTCAAAGAATAGAGAACAAATTTATTCACTAATGCTATATGATGCTTGTTTAAGTATAGCAATTCTACAAAAATTTAAACACACACATCAGATTTTTTTCATGGTATAAAAATATAAAACATGACCTAAATTTGGAACTTATTATAATCTAATTATTCAGACAAGTTAAAAATGCTTTAAGCAGAATTATTTATTTTAATAACACCCTATCAATGAATACAATCATTATATTTACAAACCCAAATAAAACTAATTCTAGATAAATATTTTTGCTTTTCACTTTAAACTAAATTTACTTTGCATATTATTTTCATGTCACAAAAAGCATTTATATTACATAGCCTTCCAATTGTTTCTTATGAATTACAAAATGATCATAAGTATCAATTTTCGTAGATGTGGAATCAATGTACCTCATCGATATATTTTTCTTCAACACTGGTGATGGACAGCTACAAGTTTCATTTTCCTATCATGTCTCCATCTAAATTTATGAGTTGAATAGGTGCTTAAACAAATAATTAAAATAATAAGTAATTCCCAAGTATATTCTATATTTATAATATTTTAAAGTTGTAGAAAATTACTTATCATCGATTTTATACTAGGAAATATAAGTGCATCCATTAATTACTATTAATTTTATACAAGATGACGTAAGAACTTAATTACAAAATATTCAAAATCATAAACTCTAGCATCGGTTTCTAAAATATACTGGGATAATAAATAATATTTTTTATACCTTTACATAGTTTACCTTCAATAAAAAAGAGTAAGTTCTTTGCTATAGTTTATTCAAATTTGCCACATTGGTATATAAGAGATAGTATATGATAAACTTTCTTAACAAAAATTTACTATCATAAGGCTAATTTTAGGTTTTCTTATAAACAATTTTATGAAACCTATATTTTTTATATTTCGTGAATCATTGCATACCAAATATATACTGGGACATTCTTTTAACAAAATGTTTAAAGAACACTGATTTCTTAAAATATTAGTTATTTTCGTGTTAATATTCATACTATATTCTCAAAAATTTAAAAGAACAGAAGCAAAGAGAACTCGATCAAAAATATTTTTGATTATAAAAAAAATATAGTTTTTCTTTATTATCTAATGCCCTCAATAAAATTTATTCACTGGTATTAAACTCAAAGTATATTATTTAACTTTATTACACTTGTGTCTTCAAAGATATTTTATAGGATCTATTCTAATAAAAAATTATGGTTCATGGTATTATGATTTGTAGATGGTTTATTCACTGCATTAAATAAGTACTTAGATAGTTCACTGCATTAGAATTTAAGAAGTTCAATCACGGCATTTAAATTGATTTTGTTCACTGCATTACAACGAATGAACAAATTATTCACTGCATTAAAAATTCACTGATTCACTTAATTTCATATACTGAACAAATTAGTGGTGCACCGCATCAAAATTAATGTGGTTTTTCGATACACCATTATTATGTTAATCATCTTTATTTCTTCACTGCATTAAAAATTATTGATTCAATCACTATATTAAAAACTTGTTCACTGCATCGCAGAATTAGCAACTCACTTCAATAAAATTAGAATTTAGACTTTTATATTTAAAATGCATTAAGAAATTGGAAATATGCAATATTTGATTCATTGATAACAGTTATTCTATACCTTCTTAAATGTAAGTATATATAGTTCCCTAATAATGTTGTTTAAATATTATGATTATATTATGCATCACACGGGATATATGATTCAAAATTAAGGGAAAACACTTCAGCAAGGGATAATTTATTAAGAGAAAACACAAGTTTTCTGAAGATTAAAAGTAAAGCGGTCTAAACCTAACGAATGGTAAACAAGTGCAGGAAGAAAAACTGAGTTTTTAAATTATTTGAATGTTTTAATGATGGCCCAAATATGGTCCAGTAATTTTGGCTGACAGACAACTAGCAAGTTAAGAATTACTTATTAGCTTTGAGATTGCTTACAAGTGTTCAAAAAGTTGCTTGTCTTCCACAGCACAACTAAGAGTAGAGAACTACACCATTACAACATGAAGTAGCAGTCTTATGCTATTGTTGGTGAATATTTCGAAATGCTGAACATAAATTTTTTTAAGAAAAATGCAAAATTAGAAACAATGATGGTCTTACTGTTATAAAAAAAACTACTATTTTGAGCGGAATGTTCCGTATTGCATCATGCAATCCTAAAAAATAATGGTAAATGTGTATTGGAATTTTTCATTTTTTCATGCTTATTTTTCAAAGTAGGAATTATTTTTCTCTCTTAAATATGGTTTATTTACCTATGAGAAGTCGTGGAACTGAAAAACTAACAATATTTAAATATCTTACAAAAGTCTCAGCAGTTAAGACATTAAGAGATGTCAAATTCAAGAGTCCCAACAGTTGTCTGATTGGATGACCTATTAGGTTATAAGTATGGAAAACCTTGATCTTAAAGCCATATTTTTCCCAATTTAAGTATAGTAAACGTTGCATCGACAAAATAACGTATGGTAATGATTTGTAGGGCAGGTAGAAACTGCTCAAAACTTATCACACTTGCAGTTATAGAATTCTGTTTTTCTCTAATAATTTTGCATAACAGTCATCAGTGACAGAAATGTTTGTGGTTTGTTTTTAGATCTGCAAACCCTCCAGCATCCTTGAATAAAGAGAACAATTAAAAATTCTTTCGTTAAATTAAGTCAGACTTTATGGTAATAAAAAGTAATTCAACAAATTTAAGCTGATTTCTTTTTCTCCACATTCGAAAATTTTATATATTAACACCGCCGCTAAGCAATGTGAAATGCGTTTCTTTTGTCCAATTCATAGTGTGAATGTAGTCGCTGTTCTTCCATCTTGCTTAAAATCTGATTCATTATATTATATTGAATAGAAATTCATTATATTAAATTCTCCCGGTTTCATTTCTTGAGTAAACTGTAGATGTCTATATATCATTTCAGGTTAATTCTTGAAATTCTCTACACAATTTCGAATAACATGCCTTTGTGCCTTAAAATATCTTGAGCTAATCATCCAAATATGCAGTAACCATCAACAAAATTTACTTATTTTGTCAAGCAGCTTAGCTAAACTGGCTGTCCCAATTTGATATCAGATATTTGACAATCAGATCTTTTGGTCGCAATCTGAAATATTCCAGCATTTTTTGCTTTCATGATTTGAAATCTGGTTTCTTTCCCATATCTTCGATACAAACTACATCTTTATTTGTTTTTGATTTATTAGATAAATAAAATATTTTTAGCTTATGGATACTTTTAGGAATAAATATGAAAATAACTTTAAACAGTTAACTGATTTTAAACTGTTGTACTAAAAGATGGCATAAAATTTGTGAAAAATGGACAATGATTTAAGCACTACTGACTAATGACATTTACTTCTGTGATCAAGTCAAAAGCAGCTTTTCTTCAACTATTAAAGAAAATGATGTAAAAAAATGCTTAGTTAGTATAATCCTCCATGATGGAATACTTATTGCAATTGACTTTTTTTCTTGAAAAAGCACTACCTCTGGAAAGTTAAAAAAAAAACAATTCGACAATCTATCTTGGATCATTTTTTTTAAAAAAGATTCAGCTAAGCTAAAGCAAGAAGTATTATTTACTAAGAGAGAAGAATATTGAGATAATATTTTAAAGAGTAAGACCATTTTGTCCAGTATAAAAATTTAAGTCAATCAAAGTTCTTTAATATTATGATCCTGAATAGGTAAGAAATATAAAACTCCCAGAGTCCCAAAGCAGTTATTTCGTTTCAAAATTTAATGATACTTATACTCGTCCTTCATTACCTTTAGATTATTTCGGTTTGGAAAACTATGAACTTAATAAAACAGTGACCTTAGTTGAACTGGAACATAGAATCATATCTATTTCAAAATTTCCACACCAGAAGTATATTATCTAATCAAAATTATTTAAATCTTTCAGTTTAACTTTCTGTGTGAAATTGTTCACATTATTTAACAAGATTCTCTTCCAGATGAGATTCTTCCTAATTGGGAAAATGTCACTATGTTACCAATTCATAAAACTAAAAAGCCTAAGAATGACATTACTACAGTATTGAATAGTTTTCTTAACTTATGTCCCTGAAAAAAACCCTTTAAAGAATTTTGTGTCAAAGAACCACCCTTATCATTATAAAGCGACGAAATTTTCAGAATTCACTCTTGAAATTCCTAAATTTTTATGACTTCAAACAGCTCTTAAAATTCTTCTTAAGGACATTGTATTTGAAAAAGAGAAACACACACACACACACACACACACACATATATATATATATATATATATATATATATATATATATATATCATTGGTATTCCATTAGATAGACTGCTTATGATATTGTGTATTACTGTGAAAAAACTATTTAGACGGCTCTCAAAACTTCATTCAAGATCGATTCTTTAAAATCAAATGCAGAAACTGTTTATTCTCTGAATAGTTTTTAAACGAGGAGTCTTACAGGGCTCGTTTTTATCTCTTACATTATCTTCTATTCTTATATCCAATTGTTTTACTACTAGCCCTGATGGGATTAAAGGTTTAGTCAATGCTAATGATATTCTTATATATGGTATCCATGAAAAGCTTGAGGTTATTTTAAAAACCTTTTTGCCATCATTTTTCATACGGAGCATTGATGTTCTTACTGGAAAATGGGTATTTTTCAAAATGATTGCATTGCTATTAAGCTCTGTAAACATAAAGCTGATATGAATAGGTAATTTGATATCTACGGTGGAGCTATTCAGTGGAACAATAAAATTTCCTATCATGGAATTACCATAAATCAAAATGAGAACTTTAAGGTCTTTGTTTAAATCTTAGAAATAAAGCTTTTAAAAGAAGACCATTACTATAAAAATACTTTCTAACTAAGAATATATTACTCGATCTAGTCACCAACTATAAAAGTAGTAAATTCTTCAACATATAACATTTTCTGGTACAGTGGTCTCATTTTTTATTATCTTTTAATAAATCTATCCATCAACTACTGGAAATTTTCATACCCTTAAAATTGCTCTGATTCTTCCTAAATCGACTCCCATCTTCTCTTAAGGAAAATAGCAAATATAGTTCACCCATCAAATTAACTTCAGTTGTTTAACTTCAATTTCGGCTTAATCATCTTTCCTTTAAAATTTCTCCCCTTCACATTCACATGTAGTGGATTATCTAGGCTCTCAAATGTCTCAATATCCATCGTTGTCAACTTTTTTGCAAACCTTCAAAGAAATTTATGTCAACCCAGACTTCTTGATTCAATTAGTGTTTCTGTCATACTTATCTCCTTCTGCAGTATCTAACTAGATTGTAGACTTTGAATTTCAAGTTGTTTTTACTTTCATATCAAACTGAAATCTTGTTTAATGAATCCCTTCATAACCAATCTAAATCTTTCTGGTTCCGTAGAACTGATGCTCTAAATCCTCGAATATTACTTTTATCGCCATCTGGTCTCTGCTGCAGACTATTAAATTTAGAATCATCAGTGATAACTATATGTATCAGAAGCACACAGTATATGTCAAATTGTTGATTCATTAATAGTTTCCTAAATTATATTTTTTGATAGTAAGTCTGTGTTCTTACTGTTGTCATAATATCTACTATTGGATCACATAAAATAGGCTTGAGGCTAAAAGCAAACTAATCTAAGCTTTTAGGTTTTATTCTAATAAAAAAGTATCAAGTGTTCCGACTCATGAAGATATTGCTTACAAAGAAGCAGCATTCAAATTTGCCAAAGCCGATTAAGTAGTTTTCCTTTCATGGCTTTTATCAGAAGATTTAACAAATTTCTATGAAAAAAATACAATTTTCTCATAAATTGGAACACAGTTAATGTAAATATTATGAGAGTATAGAAGAATTTTTCCAATGGGAATTCTTTCATGTGTTGCTAAAATCAAGAAAAGAAGATGTTATTTTTCAAGATTTATGTCTCGAATGTGAATTACTCGTGCAATTTCTGTATGGTTCCTGTATGTTTCCTTCTTATGCAGTTCTTGTTAAATCAAAGATAATTTATCAAAGATAAGAAATATTGATTTTAACAAAGTTAGTTGTTGAATAAATTAGGATTTCCAGATAAAAATTTTACTTTTCAAATAGTGTCTACAATTTATTGTGAAGCATCCTAAATATATTGTGCTTGTTTCAAGATTTTTACTGTATTTTGATAGATTTTAAGTAAAAGAATCAAATATCAAATTTAGCGATCATTGGAAATGATAACCATCATTGCTGCAAAAATTCTTAATAAGTTACCTGCCAACTAATTCAAAACATCTTTAAATGTTAGAAGAGTTATACTAATTTACCTCTCACATAAATTTTATGGAAGAAAAGTAGTTTTGATTTCCTTATTTCTTAACAGTGGTGTTTGATTGAAAATTGCATTTAAGACCTTTAAGAATAGTTTTTATCCACCTCTCTCTGTTTTCCAAAAAATAAAACATGATATTTTTCAAAGTGTAGTAGGTACACTACGCAACAATATAACACCTAAAACACATACTCAGAAAGTGATGAAAACTTGTAACAAGAAAAACACAGTTATGAACAAAAATGATATTTGCTACTTTCTGATGCATTTAGAAATGGAACAATTATACAGTATTCTGAGGAATTTTCTGTGACACACTTGCAATCAATACATTCATCAACATATCTAGATACAAACTCAGATAGTGCCCAAATGGTACTCAGCGAGACTGCCGTCCATTCTCTCTCAATCATTTGCCTCATATCACCTCCTGAACAGGGTGGTAACGATCATTACAAATGATGTTTAATCATGTTAGATTAGTGAGAAAGAAAAATATACATAATTTACACAACATGCTGGCTGATTCATGTTAAGTACGATCTGACAACATATTGCTGACGGCATCCGAAATCCCTTGAAGTAAGGATAGTGTACACAGATGGAGTACATCATCCCTGTATCATTGAGGAATCATACTTTCATGATTAAGTGATTTGCAATCGTAAGTGATAGTGCCTCAAATCATGATGTATTATCACATTTCATGGCATTTTATAATTACATCCAGATTAGACCTGCCATGAAGTCACAAACGGACTTGTACATGGTGATTATTGTCAAAGAAAAATGTGATTCATCTGAAGAAACTACATTATGCCATTTCAAGGTTCATATTACTATCTCGATACTAGAGCAAACGATGTCATCTGCGCATTTTATTCAATAGTAACTCTCTTAAAAGACGACATGTATGTAGCCTATGATATGAAATTTGTCAAATAATAGTCTTGCTCGATATGGAACCAATAAAAAAATTCTGCACCTTATATAACAAATCTTACTGATGCATCGGTTCATTCATACTGATATCACTCTGGTAATTCTGCCATCTTTGCAGATAATAACCTTTTTTACTTCCAACCACATTTGCCCCAGCCGATGTATAGTGGATGTGTGTAAGTACCTTTCAACTTCGATTCGGTGCACTTACCAGCTTTCTCTTCAGCTTCTTGGACAGGAAAAATATTGTAAGAAAATGAAAAAGAAAACTTGAATTTATAAAGTTTGAGAGGAGCAATAAAAATATGGAACATAAATCTTGCAATTAGAGACAACATCGAGGATTGTGGTGGTAATGAGTTCTGTGCAGTTCTAGACAGTGTGCTTCAAAAAGTGGTCACCGTATCTAAATCTAATATGCGTCTGATGCAGAAATAGCTTTAGTTGTTATTAAAAATTTGATTACAAGGTATAATGAACATGTTAAATCTGTAAATTTCCGTCAATCTTGTAAAGAAAACCTATTGAATTCTGTCAGAAAAACAAAATCTTAATTTAATACTACAGCTAAATCTGTTTTGATAAATCAGATTGATTAAGAGTGCTGGGTTACTGTGACTGCGGAAAACGGCACAGCTGATGAAGTTAAAAAGCTCCTTAAATCTGAAATCGATTCATACAAATTAAATTGGAATTAGCAATACTCGAACAGTTAATAACAATAATGTGCCTCTGGAAATGGTAAAGAAAAATTGTTTTCTACTTTGCGGGAAGACTCAACTATTTTGAATACCTGTTTTCCAAAGCGAAAATATCCATCTCTCATTTAAAAATTTACCAAACAGCATTTTAGTAAAGATGAACTCTTAAAAATTATTGAAGAAAGAATCCAGAAACTAATTTGAATCAAGGAAATTAGAAAACGTTAAAATTTGCTTTACTTGGAAAAAGTTTCAAAATGAGAAAATCATGCTTATTGGATTGCATTCAGCTATACGGAAATGTATATTAAATTTTGGGTGAGATAAAAGGGTGCTGAGTATGTGTGTAGAGCTGAAAATTTCTCTTTTTTTAAGTAGAGGGTTTAAATGCTTTAGCTGTCACTGAAATCTTGATTGCAGAAATCCCTTACTTGCTGTTACTGCTCTAATGAGCATAAGATTTCAGAATGAGATAAAGAAAAAGAAGTACAAGTGTGTGTTTATTGTATAAGACTAAATAAAAAAAAAGTGAGATTGTTGCTAAGAAAGCTGGTGTAAATTATAAGGCATATTCTGGAATTTTCCCCACTCATATATTTAAGATGAATCTTGTAATTTCAAAAATTCACTAAGGATAAGTCCAACAATTCATTTATTTCTTTTGTACAAATAAATTTTCACAAACTAAAAAATGCTACACAGCAACTTATTTTTTATATATGAAGGTAAATGACATTGATAATGACACTAATTCTGGAGCCCTTTTTTATAAAGGTATTTTTTCCTTTATTTCCAAAAAAATATTAGATTTGCTTTTATTCTGAAGCTGAAGTTGTCAAGTCTGCTGTCATTATTCGTAATCAAAATCTGTCTCCTACTTCAAATTAAATCATACAGTTTATAAAACTGTTGTCTTAGATATAAAAATTAATGTATCTTCAAATTTGAGTGATATAATTGTTGATATTAAGACAAAGAATTTCCCAACAGATGATGCACGTGATAATAGTATTTCTCAAAGAACTATGCTTGCTGAGTCTCAGGGGCTTTATATTTCATTTATGGACTGTCAGTTTTCTACCTCAGAAGTTAATAATGTTATTAAAAATTTCAAGAAGAACTAATATCTTGAGCTGGACTCTTCAATGAAATTATTCAGCACTTTCATTTGGTGGATTATTTGCACAGACTTTTAAACCTTTGGTTACAGTTAAGAGTCTTTCCAGCTCAGTGGAAGAGAGCTCGGATTGTGTCTTGATTTCTAAAACTTTAAATCCAAGAACTCCTTATCTTGAAAATATTGGAGGCATTGTTGTTCTAAAAACCTTTAAAAATTTTATACTTATTAACGAGACAGAAACGTTTTTATAAGGATTCTAAGTTCCCTTTTACTCCTCGAAAGTCGACTGAAGATGCCCTTATTCATCTTTTTAATGTCTTGTAGTATTGAAAAAAAATTACGTTTACAACAGTTCTTATTTTTTAGGATTTCAAAAGGGCTTTTAATAATGTTTGTGTGTGTGGTGGCTATCTATCTTAAAAACTCTAAAAGTTGCTGATATACCACTTACATCCATAATCTGGTTAAAAGCTTCTTGAACGAGAGGATTCTGAGCTTCAGCTTGGTTCTAAACCTGAAATCTATTCTCTCAAAAAGTAATGGTTTCAAAGCTGCATCCGGAAATATACTTTAGAATGTAATAATGACTGATATTTTAAATAATCTCTCGAAGGTTGTTTAAAAATTGAATTTGCAGGTGACTTGCTTTTATTTTTCCAAAAAGACTCTTTGAATAATACTCTTTCGGGAGTACAAAAAATGCTAGATATTGTCTACAATTGGGTGATTTCTCATAAAATCAAGTTCAATCCTTCAAAAGATTAAGCTGTGATTACTTCTAGAAATTTTAACCAAAGATTAATGGGGAAAAAGTACGCTGAATTCCTTCATACCAAATGTGAAAAAATCTTTGGCAGTTCGGTGACTTTCATCGAACTGCCAAAAATACTTTTGGAATAAGATACTATGCCATGTATTTCATACAAAAGGCTACTGGTCCAAGTAAATTTGACAGAAAGCAAATTATGATGGTCTGAAAATTGGAAATCAGTATCTCCGAAACTTTATGATTCATTGGCTCCTAGCATGCTATGTTTGTGAGTACTTATGCCAAGTAGATGAATGACTGTGAGACAAGACTACTAGCAGAGACCATAGAGTGTGACTACTAGCAGAGTCTCTGCTAGTAGAGGTGAGACTACTAGCAGAGACCATAGAGTCGAATGTCCAATAATAACAACACAGGATGTTTGAAACTTCTCTACTTCGTAAAATAAGGTAGATGGTAAACACCTTTGACTTGTTCTAAGAAACACTTCTATTTTGCCTCCCCTCCGCCTCAGTATTCAGTGGTTATCTGAACTGTCTACCACAAATCTTATTTTACAAAGAGGGGCAGCTTCCGATATTTTGTGTTATACACATTCATAACAAAAAGTAAACAATATTATAGGTGACAAAACTGGACCCAGACGAACTCCTTTTTTCAAATAATAAATGAAAACGGATTATTTTATTCTAAGAAATCTACCTTGAAGTAATTCGTGTATTCACTTTGTTATGGTTCTAATTATACCTATATTTAAGCATTTGAAAATTATGTCATTAACATATAATGAATAATAATCTGTCTTTTGTCTAGAGAAATTACAACATTTTCTGTATCACAAAAAGAGATGTGGAGAGCTAATTAGCAGTTTTGAAAAGGAGAAATCCCACATGCAAATTTTTAACTTTTTAATGTTTCATTAGGTATGTGGTGAGTCTGTGGATTAAGATTACTTCAAAGTTTTTTGATGAAATTTATGTTAAAAGATATAGGGATAGGGTGGTAATAATTAGCATTACTTTTGAATTTTTAAGTTTCATGAATCTATAAATATTCAACTAAGAGTAATTTGAACATCAAAGAGAATACTCTGAAATATTTTGAATAGTTTTACAAAGGAAGTAGGGTTTAAAAATTTATGTAAAAAACAATTTTTAAATCTGTTAATAGGTGTATAAATTTTGTTTGAAGGAAATAAACTTTTGATAACAGAAAATGCAATAATTTAATTGAAATCGTTCTCTCCGCGATCATAATAATCCATAATTCTGGTAGCATAGACAATATTATTTCATATCTCAAAGCAAAATCATTGCTTTGAGGGTACTAAAAGAACAAATTGCAAAGAGTACAAAGAGTTTGCCCATTCAAATTTATATCACTATGAGAAAATTAAATATTATGGTCTCTTTGAGAATCCGATTTAAGCTGTCTAAAGTAGAAGTAGAGGGATTCCGATGCACCTTATAAATTTTATGCCGTAAGTTCCGTTTTGAAAATATTATTGACTTAGCTTAGCAAAAATTATTTTGAAAATTCAAGATTTGCTGTCAGTCAGGCTTTTGGTTTTCTTCAGTTGTTACCTTTATAAAAATGCATGTCGGCTGCAATTGATATCCCGTCATGGAAAAATAATGTATTTTTAAGTTTTTTGGTGATTATTTTCATCATTAGTCACAGAGATAATACAGTTATTTGATCATAGTTCTTCATAGCTGTTTTACTCAAATCACTGTTCTCTTTCTTGCTTTATTACAGATTATTGCAAAATTTTATTGCAGATTCTGTTCAACTTTTTAATGTTCTCGAAGAAAAGTATGTTCTATATTTAACTCCATAAATATTGGGAAATGATCGTTTTACAATATATTTTTTCTAATACAGGAATGAATATAAAACATATTTATAGAACATGTATTTTGCTCAATAAAGATAGGGGGATAAAATTTTCCTTTAGCAGACATTTGAGTGAGCTGTGAGTCAATTAAAACACATAGGTTATGCTCATTAAACCAAGTTGCAAGTGATTGACTCATATCAGAGCTTTAAGATTTTTCCCAATGATCATGTCTGCTGTAGCCTGCAACTATAATTAGTAGAATAAAATTCGTAAAATACTTTGAAAAACTTTTGAGGAATAGTAATCCATAATACAGATAACTGTTTTATAGATTTTTTTCCCAAATTATTTAATTAATAATTTGGATAGGAAAAGAAATCAATATTTAGTAATGGCAATTTGATGAAATTGCAACCAAAAGGTTTCCATTCATTTGCCACAATCTAACTTCCTTATGAATATTTTTAATCAATGTAAAGAAACTAATGAGACAAAGAAAAATTCTTGAATGGTTAAAACAACTAAATTCTTATTGAAATTAGATGTATTTCTTGGAATTGCCCTGTCGTACATTGCAGGATTTGCACACTTATTATGAATGAAAGTACATTTATTTTTTCTCCTGGTTGAGTACATTAAATTTTTACATTAAGAACTGTGTTAAGATTTCATCACAATTAAAAAGAAACTATAATTGCATCCAAAACATGAGTAATTATGTGATTATAGGATGTCTTAAGCCTAAACAAAACAAGATATTTGAAAGTTCATTTAATTATTTTTATGGAATTTGGCCTTAATTGGTTTAAAGTTTTATTAGATCTTCAATTTTTTATTTATGATGCAGCTTATGTCTTAACTTTTCAATATCATAACATTTTTATAGTACATTTTTATTTACTGTGTGAGTGGCAAATACGTTTAGGTTACAGCATTATTTATATCATAATTTCTTTTTTCGAAGCTCGTTAATGGCTTATCCATCCGAAATAATTTCATTTAATTTCCTCAATTTTATTGTAAATTTTCAAGCATTTCATTTCAGTTCCCTAACAATTTTTTTATATAGTTTTTATGCCTATTGTGATAAATTAACACTTAATTTATAAGTTTCACAACTTCGAAAAAAAAAATTTAATTAAGAAGTAAATACAAGAACATTTTTATAAAAATTACTCAGTTTACATTAAACAAATGCTACATCAAACTCTGATATACAGAGTAAAGAATCTGCTGGCGTTCGATATTATGACACACATAAAAAAAATTCTTTTGAAACATTTGCTATGCATGAAAATAGAAAGTCGTATTAAAATTTTAGATAGACTGTTAGTTAAGAAACGATCTGAATATTTACAGTTGTGAGTCATTAGCAGAATAATAATAGATTAATGCATATTATATGTAAGCAATGTGGCTGAATGATGTCCTTTCCCATTTCTGTAACTTATGTCTTCATTTCCCAAAAATAAACCTGACTTTTAAAATATGCTGAGAACACTTAATGATATTAGTGACTCAGAGATCACTTAATGATATTAGTGACTTGGTGATGGCTAGAAGAGAGAGCTTCTCTAGAGCTTTTCCCAAAGTCTGCTTTGTTATTGCAAGTCAACCATCTGTATCAAGTTTTCGTTGAGGACACTACAATGAAGAGTTGCATCTACGATGTCTAGCTGTATTTATACTTTCATCTCTAAATAATAGGAATGACGTAATTGGATACGCATTCACGGAAATTGTGTCTTCAATAACTGGGTATATGCATACTTTACCGATGAGTACAAATTTTATTTAAAGAGCAATCTAAGAAAGTAGACGTGAGCCGAAAAACACTAATTAGACAACTTCATCCAAGTGAGAAATTTATTTGTGTAGCTAGTGTATTTATTTGCAGAGATGCCTTTTAGAACAGCCACATGGACTTTTGATATTATCCCACCTGGTATTATATAATATACGTAGACTTCATTCTTGTTCCCGACAATCGCTTTTATGCTGATACTGTTAGAAACTACAACCATTTTTGAGAAAGCAAAATGTTCAAAGAGATCTTTTCATACATAATTAATTTAAGAAGATGATTTTACTTGCTAACTGACTTTCACTTTCTCTTGACCGTAACCTGATAAAGCATTTTTAGAGTGCTTTAAATAATGTTTTCTATAATTTCCTAACCCTACGATCCAGCATTTGAGTTGCCTTAATAAAGCAATTAAGGCGATTTAAACTTTTTGCAGTGTTTCAAACAGGATATTAAAAAGGTTTCTTATGAAAGCATTATTATTAATGTCAAAATTATAGTTTTAAGAAATCGAGGAAAGTGGTGGATTGGGGAAAATTCCTTGTTATATTATTTGTATTATGTTTAGATGAAAGTTTATTGAAACTTTCTTACAAGAAGACAAATGCCTTGATTTGTAATACCCAATAGGAAATCACTTATCTAAAAAAAAAAAAAATGAACCTCACAGACAAGGGCCAACTTTCAACTTCTCAAAAATGTAAGTTACTAATTTTGGTCTGATTAAGAAAATTATATGTTGAATATTATGAAAAGAAATTATACAAGTGAGTGGCTATTAACACTCCATTTAAAAAAAAAGAGCAAATTAAAATATTTTAAGACTAAAAGAGCAAGATAGAGCAATCGTAGAGCATATTATAAAATGTTGCCTCCATTTGCACTCCCGTCTGCTTCTAGACCTGGAATTTGTGTTTTTGTATATGATGAGAAAAATTAAGCATCTTAAGAATGAGAAAAATTGTGAATAAATTTTTCTGTGTAATAACACAAATAGATTTAAAAAAAAAAAAAACAGATATTATTTGTAATATCAGTTTGCTGAGTGAAAAACAATGCAAAATTTTTAACCTTTTGATTAATAATGGATTGGAATCTTCAAAAGTATGTTTCTGTAACTCCAATATTCAAAAAATAGAAAAATGAAATTAACCCCAAAAGAATGATTATAAGTTTTGAACATTAGTACATATGAATTTAAATTTTAAAGCATTAATCTTTTCCAAATAATAAAGCATTGTTAAAATATTATTTATTTTATTTTTAATTTAGTACAGCTTAATTTGAATAGTATTTTGGAAAAAAAGGAATACTTAATAAATATTTATTATGTTATCTCTTGGACATGATCCAACTGAAAGAAAGCCAACACTTTTCTTTTTCGGTTTTTCCTTCATTTAATGAAAAATGACCAAATCTCCTGGAAGTCCACCAGTTCCTTTTTTTCCCTTTTGTTTTTGAAAGAAAGAATCTTAAAATAAAACAGTGCACACATTTAATATTTGAAGTCATAAATAATGATTCCAGTTTACACACACTACTCCTTGCATATAGAAAGTGATACATACTCTGCATTGTGCATTATCTAAACCATTTCTTTTTGAATTTTATAATTTAAGTTTACCATTTCTTAGATAAATTAGTTTACTAATCTTTAATAAAAAATGGTTTACTAAAAGCTATTTTCAATCTTTTTGTCACAATGTATGCGTGTGTGTTTATTATATATATATATATATATATATATATATATATATATATATATATAT
>JAPDSC010083586.1:96632-109150 GCA_026290005.1 Latrodectus geometricus | reverse complement strand
ATATATATATATATATATATATATATATATATATATATATATATATACAATTGTAATTAGTGCAATATGTATCCTCTTATTACAGGATAATCAAAACCTTGGGCATGTTTTGATAAATAAAAGATAAATGTACTTTGGGATAGAAAATTCACAAATTATAAATTATATTGCTATATCTAATTATAAGTTATGTAAAATTTTCACTAATACCTTTTATACCGTTTGCAAAATTATGAGTACACAAGAATTTATCAATTAGCTTTACAAGATTATTTCGTTCTTTTCGATTACATCACAAAATGTTTCTGAATAAACTTTTTGTTCTAAGTAAATAAGTAAATATTTCAATTCATCAAAATACTATATATTTCAAACAGTTTAGAAGCACATAGGATCTTGTGAATATAATCACCATTTCTTCAAATCTTCAATTGTTTTATCAAATGTTATACCCCATCCATAAGAAATTTAGAACATACATTTAAATTTTCATAAGAAATTTTCCATATCGTTTTTGAGAATGAAATTGGAGACAACATATAGTTCTAACAGCAACAAACAGTATCCCATGATTTCTGTTATTTTATAACGTACCAAAGTACATGTTCATTAATTATAACAACCATTATGTATTTAGCACATTATGAGTTTTCAGTTAGTTGATAAATAATACAACTTTACTATATAAATTTTGTTCTTCTACTTTGGTTTATTCATAAGAATTAGAAATTGAAACAATAGTTTAACTGAATATTAAAGAAGAGTCTAATATGTTTTTCTTGTTCTTTTTTAATTTCCATCTGCTCTAGAAAGCCATTTGCCTAAATAACAATGAGAATGTCATATTATTATAGTTATATAATCTAATTGAAAGGTGTTTTACAAACTGAGCTTATAGTTGTGGTTAAACTTACATTTTATAACTATGTTACCTAGATCTTATGTGCTTCTTTATATAGCCTTGAAAGTATAATAGAATATAAATTTGGTCTTTACAATGGCATTTAACAACAATAATAATAGTAGTAGTAGAATTGTATTTCATAAAAAATAACTAGTTCTGTTCTTCTAATGAACGTAGAGCAAGTATTTTAAAACACCACCTTTAATAACCCTTAGAAACTCTTTAATTTACACAATAGGCATTAAATCATTAGTACTAAATAAGAGTGGTAGTAAATGGTAAATAATTTCTCATTGAAACACAATATTAAATTTCTTTTTTTCAAACAAATTACTTGTAGTTAATTAATTTTAAGTAATAATTAGCAAAATAATTCAATAATAAACCATATATTCTTTTTTTCAAATATAGCACAAAGATGTTAATTCTTGCATATGTAATTAGTTTTGAGACATAACAGATAATTTTATAGATAAAATCCTATATGAATGTAATGTTTAAAGACATGTGTTTTTGAAATGTTAAAAAACTTATCATTCCAAACTTTTAAATGCTAAAGATTGCATGAATATTACAAATTCTTATTTGTAATATCCTTATATCGAAATAAAGTGAAAGGTTTAATAAAATATTTTAAGAGAAGTGAAAATATGTAAACTTCAACTTTCTTGAAGGAATTATATTGTGAATAAATCTGTGTGATTAGTTAATAAGAATTCATGGGGAACCTCTGGTTTTTGCTTAATGTTCTGACTCTTCATATAATTACCTATAACATATAAACTCTTGAAATTCGAGTTGATAAAAAAAAACCACAGATTGGACAAGTTAATAAAATATATAAAACATAACTATTGCGTGTCTGAAACATGACAAGTAATGTGCACAACTAAATGTTCTTTTGTACAAAAATACACAAAACGAGTCATTTTATCTTAAGTAAAATATGTAATTGCATATTATTCTGAACATATATTTGCTATGCAGTCATTAACCATAGAATTATTATTTACCTTGACCATGTAACGTGTAATGATTTTTCATATCTTCACACTAAATAATTGATTGCAAACAGGATCATGACTTAGTTTTCCCCGTGGTTTAGTAGCAGTACGCTTTTATTTGGTTTGTTTGTCACTCAACGGTCATTTTTTGCACACAAGACTTATCAGACTGAGACCTACAATTGAAACTTGATTCTGAACTCTAACTAAGAATTGAGCCCTACATAGGAATTGAATTCTCGAATTATTGAACAAAATGTCAAACACAAATTATTCACAATTCTCTTGGGAAGGAAAAGATTTGGATTAAATCCCAACAACAATTAAACAAGGTAAAATGAATATTGCATTTCTACTTTCTAGTATTCATTTTTTGCACAATATTCATAAGTAAATATAAATTTACTCTCAGTCTATGAGGCAATGGCATGAACTCTTCATAAAATTAATATTTTACATGTGTCAGTTCTTTTTTTTCTATAAAATTTTGTGTTTGCTTTGTAAATCCTTCTGATTCTTCGATTTTTTTAGTTGAATATGCACAAAAAAAAACTGAATTAAAGATATCGTCCAGTATCACCATCTTTCCTCATAATTTTGTTCTGATTCGTACTTTCACAAATACTATATAATATGAAAAGTGATGGGAACCTAATACATTTGGCATTCTTCAATAAACAGTGAAGATTCAATGGAAAGTAATATGAAGGTTAATCTTTTTTCTGTGTGTGATTTGCGGAATTTGGTAAATGAGTGGTTGAAATTATGAATTTCAATACAACAGTCTATGGATTCGGTTCGTACCTTGAGTGCGGATATAACCATTCTCAGTTTACATTAAACAGCAAAACCCGGATAAATTATGCCTCTTGTGCAAAACGTGACCGTAGAAGATAAACTAATCAACAAATGAAAATCTATCTGATAGAATTGTAGTTTGGTAACCTAGAGAGCAAGTAAAGTACTTGCTGGTTAGGGAAATATTCCTTCAAACGAGTAAGGAGCTATACCAGAGTCATTGTCTTCTCAAAAATCAATATGCATAGTTGATTGCAATAAATTAAAAAAAAGTGATCTGAAATATTTTAGAAGTCTTAATCTATAAATTATGTAATAAGTACCATAAATATCATAGCAGTTCTTGAGAATAATCCTCAGACAAGAAAGAATGCATTTAACAATTTTGGAGAATTTGCTTGAAGACAAGATCACTTATTTCAAATGTTTTTTTGTCTTTCAATATTATTGGCATTAGAATATGCTAAAGTCAATCTAAACTCATTTTAAGTACCATTGTTTGACTCCTTGACTGCTCATGGACAGTATTCCTATACACATACTAATGATTGAACTTTATTTCCCACAATAAGCAGAAAAACAATCGTTAATGATTCTAGAAAACAGCATCAAAATGTTTTGAAGAATTAATATAATAAGCCAAAGAGGATTCCTTAATACATTAAAAAATAAAAATAATCCCTCTCGAAGTGTTATTATTTTCAGTTTAAATAATGTAATCAATTTTAAGCATTAGATATAACTAAAGTAATGGACCATATTTATGCATAAATATATAGCTTATAAGAAAAATTTTAAGAACATTTAAAGTAATCAACTTTGTTAGAGTGAAAAACTTTAAACATTTGATAGATGAAAAAAGTAATAGAATATTGTTTAAAAAAGACGCTAATAAGATCAGGCATACAGAATAATTTATCGCTACCAAATAAAAAATCTAATAAAATATTAAATCTTATTACTGCCAAAAAAATTACATCATTTCCTGTTTTACGCTTTTAAGAAAATTATAAAACTGGTTTTCTTATGAATTTAGTAGATAAAAGTAGTTTTTAAACCTATTGCCGAAAATACTAAATAATGATTTTAAAAAATGATATTGTTTATAGTTTATTTCATTACCTTGCTTTGAGAATATTGTTTTCTAATTTAGGCACTCCAGAACTTGGTGTTTCATTATGAAAATAAAAGTCATATGACCGATGAGGATACAAGATCGACAGATACGAAGACAGCATTTATATGAATGGAAAAAAATTTATATTAATCTCTCCTACTAAAGAATATGAATGATATAAGTGTTACGTCTTTTAAGTGTCTTCCTTGACAGTATTTATTAAAGTCTCCATCATTTAAACTTCAGGAAATATTATCAGTTGTAGTTTCTCTTAAGGTATTTTGCATTAATTATCCATCTGCATCGAATATGAAAATAGCTACCACTTTGCATGTCTAGAGAGTTCTATCACATATTTTTTATCACAAACTATAAAAGAATATATTCTATCACATGCTGCATACGAGCTGAACTGAAGCAAAACTTTCTTCAAATATTAGAAATGTCACTGTGCATTGTTAGAAAACAATTTATTAATTTTTGAAATTCATCATTTGTTACCTAATGTAAGATGAAATTATTTGTACATATAAATGTTTTGTAGATTTCTCATGTATCATATTTTGTAGCTACCGTTTTATCTACGAAAATGATTCAAAGAAAATTACTTAAAATCTGTACTGTTTCAATACATGTTATTTAATAATGTATTTAAAATTATTATGTATATCTTAATTAAAAATTACCTGAATGAACCTACCAATAATCCATATCAAACTAGCTTCAACAAGTTTCTTCTGGTTCGTTTTTGTGCCACAAAGACCCTGATCAAATTCTTAGTGTATCACGAACTCCTAATTCTGCCAGTTTTACATTGTCCAGCTTAGAAGCAAATAAATCATTTCCCATAAGCATACTTTTAGAAAAAGAATTGATAATTCAACTTCACCTGTATACCCACTTCATGAGATTCGACAATCTTTAACACATCAAATTATAGTGACAATGGTTGCAATAAAAGTTAATAGACTTATAAATCACTCTCAAAAAATTCTTGTGGAACTTTGGCTTTTCCTGGACCTAAGAAATATTAATTTCTCAATTATTTTATTTCAAAGTATCTTGAAAATTCTTGTATATTTTCTTTGAAAAACTCTTTTTTTATCATTGAAATATAACAATTGATAGAAATAAAAATAGTTTTATTTTTACATATATATTTTATATCCTACAAGGATAGTTATTTTTGCTTATGTATATAACATATCTATAAAACACTGCTTAAATTTTATATGTAATGTTTCAAAGAAAATAATTTTCTTTTGAAAAAAGGCTGAATTTTATTTTCCACAAAATCATCTCTCATAATCCTTTGTTTCCTCATAATTATTTGATTTCATTTAAAATACTTCAAATGATTTCATGTATGCTTTAGGCTGGTTATAATTTTTTTTTATTTGTTAAAGCCTAAAAAACATTCATTTAGAAAAAATATAACATTGTAATTCTTTTTTCTAAAAGACGTTATCATAAGGTTTTCCCGTATTCTTTATAAACAATTTCAGCTTAGAATTTTTCCTCCTACATTCACATTTTCCTTAAAAAATATTGTTGTAATCTAGAAGAAGATAGTTTACAAGATCAAGCTTATAAAAAATTATGGAGTTTATGTTGAATTAAAAAAGATTTTATACACTTTGAATAGGCACATAATTTTTTTAGATATATAAATTGGTTTCATAAATTTAATGAAATTATAGATATTAGAACATGAAGAACTTTTTATTTAACTAAAAATATTTTTACTTTATTGAAAATGTGAATTTCTTAATGGTGTACACATAGAATTGAATTTTCCTCTTTATTTAAAAAATTTTCTATTGCATTACAATCATAAATGTATAGATGCATATAACAGAGCCCTTGTTGATTTCATTTCTTTAGTATCAAGGAACCTGTCTCCTTGAATATGATTACGGATGTCATAGCATAAGTGATAATGATTTTTAAAAAGTTTAAAGAATAGGAAGGATGAAATGTTCTCATTTTCAGACAATGGTTGCTTGTAGTGTCATCTTTATAGAGTGTGATCTTGCATTGTAGTGCAAGAATAGAACCTTTTATATTCAAAGAAGCTAGATATTTGTGATTGTTATTTGCAGATAATGACAATAATATTCTAGCAATATGGAAAAAACATTTAGCGGAAAATATTTATCATACTTCTGGGAATGGAGTAGGTCCATTGTAATCAATAAATTTTAATTTGTCTAAGATATGTAATAAACTGAATAGTTTTGATTTATGTAATGGATCCATTTTTTACAATATATTAGCAGAATAATAGAAATAGTTCATTCTTTTGCGATAAATACATGATGAATGAATGGGATGCCTTTGAATTTTATTACAACATATAAACTTGAAAGCCATTTATTTGCTTATCATACACAACTTTTCTAGTTTGTATAAATGGACAAAAACTGTTTAATAGAAAAGTGGAATTCATTTATAAGTTTCTAACATATTTAAACATCTTAGTCAATAATTTTAAAATCATCATCCTTTAAAACTACTCACGTTCTTGATCGAGGAATATGTTCCGGCACTTCGTCAACGGAACAGAATTTGTGATACCTCTAGTTATATCTTCTCCTATAAATGTCCAGTATATTTTTGTCATATTTCTTAGATAGTCTAAAACGGATAGGATAATTCACCAGATAGTCTATATGGCAAATGTCCCCGGCTGTAAAAAATAATAACGATCCTTTTAAATTTTCTACCTCAAGTTAACAAGAGTTAAATATTGATAAAAAGCCTTTTATTCTTTCTACTCAAAATAACTTTTAGTTACAATAGCTTATTTGTCTCTTTTTTTAAAGTAGTCTTTTGTATCGCTCATTCTTTCAAATCTTTCTCAGTCTACCCCAATTCCCAGGAATATCTGAACTGTTGCTGCAGCCAGAGATAATTGTTGTAGAACCTGATTTTTCTGAATCTATGCTTCCGAATTTCAAGAAAATTTTAAAAATTTATAATGTTATTTTCAGTATAATATATTTGTTCAATAAAGATCATTTTGTTATTTGAATTTTTTCTCACAGTACTAATTTTAAAAGCAAATAGTGTACTTAATTTTTTTGTATAATTGTGAAAAATATAATTAAAAATCCAGAACACCACAATTAAGTCTGAGGCAATTAAGTTAGGTATGAATGTGGGATTTTAGACACTTATCGCAATATTACATTGTTACTTTAGATAATCATTGTAATAAAGTATCATGTGCGATCTAAAAACTCATGAATATTATTGCGAAAGATAATTTCCATTCTTCATGTGATGTTTCTGTCACTACAAATAAATCACAAGGATAGCATTTTAACAAATATTATTAATAGTTGCGAATATTATCATTCCTTTTTTGCAAGAAAGATTTTAAGAAGACATCCTACATAGCATAATTATGCTTAAAGAATTCTTTCAGAACAAAAGAAGCATCTCTAAAAATGATTGTATATACTAGAAAGTTCACATACAGTATGCTTAGTCACAAGTATGATATATCACTGATTTGCTACAGCATAGTGGATACCTTTGAAGTTGAATATAAGGTTTTCACCATCCACCAAATTTCACCTTCGGAGAAACTTTCCCGCAAAAAATGGGTCATATTCATGGATGACAAAGAAAAAAATGGAAAATTACCACACATCCAACCAGATCCACCATTTATTCGTTGACAGATGTACATGAAGGAAATGGAAAGGCAGCATCTATGTCCCATTGTTCAGCAGATGAGCTGAAAACTGAATGATTAGCGCTCTGGGTATCGCTTCAACTGTTCATGAGTTCGATTCCCACCTTGAATTTGGACACTTGAAACTATTTTAAATCCTCCTTAAACTGTAGTTTCTGATATAACTGAAATTCATGTGCAAAAAAATGATCTTTGAGTGACAAACTTATCATTCAACAATAACTACGTTCGAATTAGTATGTTCTACCACAAGTTTATGGTGAATCCAAATACGCTAGTTATTAAAATTAATTCCAATGGTTATAAACATAGCTTTCAGTTTCTGCACTCAATTAATATATTACAAAATGTTCAGCAATTGCTGATGGTTATAACGTTTGCATCATCGACATTGCAGATCTTTGGAAAAAGAACTTTCAATGCTATTATCAAATGTTCAGCCAACATATGTACGACTAAGATACTTCAATATTACATATTTGTTATAGATTGTCAAAAATTGGATAATCATATTGTGTACTTAATACTATTTACATAAAAACTTTACGATGCTAATATCAAATTTCATTCAAAATGTATTAGCCATCACTGGAATAGTGTTCATCGCTCAATGGTCATTTTTTGCTCATGAAGAATAATTTGACTAAGATTTATAGTTCAAAGTGAATTCCGACCCGCTAAAAACATCCATGCCCAACTTTGGGCTCAACTACATGAACTGCCCATTGTTGGAATAAAAGCTGTAGTTTGATAAAGCATATAATAACTAGCTCGCATAATGTTTCTTTATAAGTTTGACATGTTCATTGATGCCATTTCCCCTGAAACAATTTCATTCTGCATTGTTTGGTATTCCATTGAAGCCATTGATGTAGCTTAGACAAAGCTGTGTCATACCTTCAGAACGCATTATCTTCCATAACATGATGCTTTCTCAGCTTGTTCAGACAACGTTTTAAGCAATATCATGGGATCGGATGCTAATTCCATAAAAAAAATAAAATAAAAGATTTCACTAGAATTTATGGTAGTAAACTGATAATGATTGTATTCAACAAATGATGACGCTTTTTTATGTAATACGATCATAAACTTATTTGCATATAAAGATTCTTGGTTCCACAAATCTAGTGTTTTTACTACTGCTATGTACAGCTACAAATATTATACGGTTGGTATGATTGTAGTAGCAGACTGCTCTTCGTATTGAATGAGCTACTACGATTATACAAGAAAATTTGGATAAAACTGCTGTCCTATAATTTCCATTTTATGAACCTTCATATTAAGACTATTTACTGATTCAACTAGCATTTAAAGTAAAACCTACGAGTGTATTAGAAATCAATATCATTTTTTAGCACTGAATAGAGGAATTAGTGAATATGTTAAAGAGTTTTACACACTCTATTAAATATAAATCACTATAATTTTATTTTGTCTTCCATCTTTGCTTTCGCAGTTATTTCCTTAAGAAAGTTCGTAAAACAAATTAATGAGTCATATTTATTGTTTTTATATTTGAATAACTAAAAATATGAACTTCTCTAATTAACTAGTAAAACATTTATCATCAAATGACTGGATTAAATTCTCTTTAATCAACATTGTAGAATTATAAAATGTAAAAAATATTTATTTTATTTTCCCTCATATTTCTTCTTAAATATTATGTAATACAAAAATAAAAACTAAAGCAACTGTCATAGTTTCTTTCAATTATTGATTAGAATTGTTCTGCGTAGAAATTTATATTCATAAAATTTTCAGCACCACATAGAAAACTTTAAAATCTTACTTAAACATAATTTTTAAAAAATCACTGGAAATTCAAGTTCGTTAGGGTGTATTGTTTGAATTGAAAGGTTTATTATGTAGAATATAAATTTCTATATCATTTGAAGCTTATATTTTTAATCAATGAGAAAAGTTATTTGACAGGTATTTAAAATACAAGTATTTTTTGAGAAAATTCTTGGAAATTGATCCACAAACTGTTACTTTATTTAAAATACAGCTACATTATTTTCTTTAAGCTATCTACAGAAATTCGCTCTCAAATTCAAGACTATTTTTGTTTAACAGAAACTAAGGATGTTGTTCTTACACCAATTTACTTAACTGTACCCAGTCCAGAGTTGGACTATACCGGTGAATGCAGAAGAATGGTAGTCTTCGCAATTTAGAAACAGAGACAAGCAGAAGACCCCCGAATACTTGATGTCATCCCCTCTGGATGTATCATTTCATGGAGGACATTGCAATCATGACATATTTAATGTGATCTAGCCACTTTAAGTGAACTCAAAGGATCTTTGGAACTCAGTGCATTCCAATAATGAGAGCGATACTGTAACCATCCAGGCCACCACTACAGCCGACAAATCAAGAATGTATATATTTTAATGGTTTCAGCAATTTTTTATGTGTGCAAACAGATTTTTATCTACATTTTATTTTAACGTTGTCAAAATAAATTAAGACAAAACTGTAATATTCAGTTAAGAAAAACTTCAAAAAAGTAACTAAATCTATAAATTTTTATACCTGATAATACAAGAGTAATAACCTATAAAAAATATTTCTAATAAATTACAAATTAATAAAAAAGGAAATCAACACACATATATGATTACTGAATATTAATTGTATTTTGCATAGTTAACTCTGAACAAGTTGAATTTGAAGATTAATTCAAAAGATACTTTAGCAAGTATAAGTAAAAATAAAATTCCATTTCTGTATTAATATATAAAATAAATAGATATATTCTTAAGAACAACTTTTTAGTGCATACACACATGTTACATATGTGCTCATTACATTTGCTCTTTAAAATGTACTTCCAGTATATGTTGATTGATTAAATATTGAATGATTCATAGAAATGGACTTTGAAATTTTGTATATTATTGCAAATAAACATATTTCAGAATCATATGTTATCATGATTTATGAAGTTCAATCACTACTATGATAAATAAAAAGCAAATTCATATTTTCGGATTTTTTTGATAACAGATTAAAACATATCCCTTTCATGAGAAAATTTGGATAGTTTTATCAATCCTATAAATTAAAATTGTAGCACTGTTACAAATGAAATATAAACACAACTATTAAAAATGAATTATAGTTATTTAATAATTAAAAAGTAATTAATAAATTAATTGCAATTCCATGAAATATAGCAGCTGCTTTTAGGATATCGAATGCAAACCGCTTTGTTTGGTTATCACTCTTATGTCACTTTAAAGCGTATTAATACAAATTCGACAAAAATCAACAATTTTCTGTGAATTCTGAACTACACTGGCCTCCAAAAATTAAGGAATAACAAGTTTTTTTATTTCTCATTTGCAAATGACTGGATATCGGAACACCAAATTTGGATCACATGTGCACGAAACATGTATGTATTGATTGGAACATAACAGTTTACATAAAAAAAGCGAATAAATGATTCACAAAAAAAAAAAGCAATTTTACTTGAAAAGTCCATTTATAAAAAAATTAATAATCACAGTTTTATGTGGTAAAATATTATAGAAACATAATGAAAAGCAGTTTTAATAAGGGATATGCTCATCCCTAGTTTGAATGCATTAGTGGCATCCTTGATGTCAATAAAGTTGTCGGTTACCGAAATAAAAAGCGAAGACCAGACAGGGAGTAAACTCTATTCCAACTGTCCTAGAGATCATGGAGGAGGACTTAAAGCAGTAACCTGTCCATCAAAATAGTCTCACAAATTTTCTACAGGATTCAAGTCTGGAGATCAAGCGAGCCATTCCATTCGTTTCAAACCAAGACCCTCAATTTATTCCTCAACAACTACAGTTCGAAGGGTTCGGTCATTAATCATCCCTCAAAATGAAATTGACAAGGCGTTCCCTACTAGCAGAGGCTTACTGGTATTACACTGGCCATTCACCGGTTTCATTGGTAACTCACTTTTCACCGAGTTTTCTCATCGGTCCGAGCCCGGTATCTTATACATGAAACGGTAATTGTTTTTTCTACCACACATTGTGCTCATCGTCATCGGCTGTTGAAGCAGTGGCAGCTAAGCGGCAGCCGTAGTATTTACCAAAGAGATTGAAACGAATCATGAGGAGTAGAATAAGTAAAAAGTCTACGCATGCACGGCCGCCATATTTGAAATTCATTGTGTTTACCATTTCTTTTTCTCCTACTAGTTAAATTTCCCTCTGGAATTAGCTATTATTAATTATATCATTTTTAGTAAGCATTTATAACAGAATATTTTGGTAAGTACTGTCAATTCTTTAAAATGCCTATTTATTTAATTCTGTCACTTTGTAGACTTATATTTATTTTGTACTGGTAAGTTGGAATAAGAATTACAAGCAATGTGTTTGAAATAATAATTTTATTGTGTACTTTAGCCTATTTATTGTTTTTAGTTTATAAATATGCATAATATTAATAATATATAGGAATTAAAAACCAGTATTGAAAATTACATGGACACAGATCAACAATGTAGTGCCACAGTTAAAGATTTCAAAATACTTAACTCTTTATATAATGAGTCAAATATCTTTAGCAATTCAGTACCTAAAGAGAAATTAAAACAATGTTTTTTGAAACATAATTTAACTCTTGTTGCTATAAATGGCATATTAAATGTACTTAAACCTTATACAAAATTGCCAGCTAAAACATTACTCAGTATACCTACTTGTTTCTGTATCTAAAATTCAAGAAAGTGAATATTTCTATTTCACTTTAAAAAACACTATTAAGCAAAAACTCTAGTATGGATTGAAAACTAAAACAGTCTACTATAAGCATAAATTTACATATTGATAGATTTCCTTTGTATAACAGTTCATATCAATTTTGGCCAATTTTAGGTAATAGATACAACTGATAAGTAATAGATAAAAGATAATAGATACAATAGTAAAAGAAGATAATAGATACAACTTTTCTCATTGGTATTTGTTTGTTGAAAAGAAACCTGAT